>WSUE01000095.1:83663-115403 GCA_019633535.1 Tulasnella sp. JGI-2019a | reverse complement strand
GCCTGATTGGGTTATAATGCTCGCATTTGTTGTGAATCCGAATCGCCACCCTTCGTGGGGTTAACTTGGTACTCGGGGGCTCAATATTTAGGAAATGCAATTTTCACCCTACACCTACAAAAACCATGCCCCCCCCCCCCCCCCCCCAAGTCAATCTAGAGGAAAATATCATATCGGTAGTGCAGTGTATGGGTTACGCTAGATCAAATCAAACATAGTAGTTAACCTAGATTTCTGAAGCTGACCTCGAACTGGAATCTATAAGACAGAAAGGACTTACATACGGATTTGCCCTATGTAGACGACCCAAACATTTATCCATGATTTGATACCGCCCACGAGGTCGCGAAGTCTTGGATATGATATAGAAGCGTACACTTCTTGGACCTGTAATGTTCAAGTTGGAATACGCTGAGGCTATCGTTCAATCGATCACCATCATGCCTCCCAAACGCGTCCGCCGGCGCCCAGCCTCGTCGTCAACGTCATCGGCAGTTTCGACATCCTCAGTGACTCCAGGTCAACCTCCTGCCGTTGTAGATGCGCCGGTGGCTCCCTACCAGTCATCACACCTTATCATCAAAGACACTCTCCACAAGGGAAAAGGGGTCTTCTCGTCTACTTCCATCCTTCAGGGAACGTGCATCATTGCCGAGCAGCCCATCCTCACCTTCCCCGCTGATATTAGGAGTCCAAATCAGATCACGTCCATCGTTGAAGGATGTAGCGAAGAGGCCAGACGCAAGTTCCTCGCTTTCGGATTCGCCGAGGTCCACGCTAAGTTCGATCCCTTCCTGCGTATTGTGAAGACCAACTGTGTCCCAATGGCCAGTCGAAATCAAGCAGGGCTATTTGAGACCATATGTCACGTCAATCACGACTGTCGGCCAAATGCGCTGTACTGCTGGGATGAGGCATTAGGCAAGGAAGGTAAGTGGTGGACCTGTGATTCGCTCCTTCAGACAAACAGACACTTATTTTATTCCCCAGATATCTGATCATTCTGAAGTCTTGCACGCCTTGGTGGACATACCTGCAGGGGAAGAGATCACCGTCAGCTACTACCCTGTCCTCGACGGACCTGAGCGCTGCGAAACCCTCAGATCTACGTTCGGTTTTACTTGCCAATGCCCCTCTTGCTCCATTCCTCCAACAGAACTAGCACAGAGCGACAGGCGTGCGGCAGAATTGCCCCGAATCATTGACGATGTTGCCATACTGATACGAACCAACCCTACGTCAGCCATCGCCAAAATCCATCAGGCCATCGGGATCATCGAGAGAGAGAAGAATTATGGAAGGCTCCCGTCGCAGTTCTTTGATGCATTCCAGACTTGTGCGGCCTGGCGGGATCTCCCCAACGCAAAGGTTTAGGCGGGAAGGGCAGCAGAGGCTTATCGGAAGTGCTATGGCGAAGGAGAAGATGCAGCAAAGATGCGGGCACTTGCGCAAGATCCCAGGACACACATGCTATAGGGAGCATTGGGCACCCGAAAACTGAGCAGTTAGGTAGGCAAGAGCTGGCAACACTTTCGGTTTGGGTATTTTATGTCAGACTTGCTTGTTTGCGATAGCAGCGTACCTCGAACCCTTTACCAAAACTCGTGGTATTGATCAGCGGAAAGTCCCGTGGAGTTCCTTCTCCGCATCGATATTTTTGGTTGAGAGGTCCTGGACTGGACCAGATGGAAAGGTGCAAACAAAGCAAGATGTCGGCTCACCGGAGATGATGAGACTTGGGCAAGGGGAAATTGATCTTGCGTGAAGCAGTTGAAAGATGAAAAAAGTCTAACGGGCAGCCTAAGAACGCCGCAACTGGTCATAGATTAAGCGATAAGCGATCCTGAAGAGAAGGAAGGAATCGGAGGTATTAGTTACAAGACAAGAAAAATTGAGGGCAACGCAGAGCACATAGCAAATGAGAAAGACTTGAGACCGTGATGCAGCCTAAAACCGATTTCTTGCGAGGCTAGGTCTTCCACTCACTATATATCAAGTGGTCAACCGGCAGGCTCTTGGACTTTATTCGATATGAATGGCTTTTATACGGTGCGGGCATCGTGCCTAAAGTTGGTCGTTAATGATCATTTCAGAGAGACCCGGCGCACACACAGCTCCAAATTTGATAGTGGTGATATCTAAGGCTGCTCGACAACAAATATTTGAAATATGAAAGGTTGGTTATTCGCCAAGGGAAGGTAGTAGAAAGGTCATCAAACTCTGGGTCATCAGAATCTGGCCTCACCAGGCCAGCACCATTACTTCAACCGCTTGTGCAGTAAGTGACAAGGTATCCTCATCCCGACTCACACGCACTGGGCACTTATGCAATCGTTCAGGACGAGACGTACGTAACCTTAATCTCCGTGGTTGGTCCCAGGAGTTTTTAAAGGAGAATCCATATGTGTCTATGGTGACACGCTGTGACACGTTGAGCATTCCCAGTACACCAAAGGTCCCGCGACAAGGTTGCGGAATAGGGACGGCCATAACTGAAGTCGCGGAACTTTCAAGGGCCCGCGTCAAACAATGCTACGTTTGAACAGCCAATGGCCTCATGGAGCACGGGGCAGGAGCCGTGTCTGCCACAGCAAACCTGAGGAAGCGGAGCGAAAAAGAGAACGGGGTAGACAGATATAGGGTGGAGATATTCCAATGGGGGATGCAGGATTGAGAATTCTCGCGTACCAGACCACTCCAGACCCACCTGCTCGTTTGTGGCAGGTCAATATTCGCTAGGGGTAGTATCTTCCGGTCCAAGAATATCAGCCCCGTTCGTATCTCGACACGCGGAGAATCAATAGGACGCCACAGGTTGTTGGAAGCAACGCGTTCCAGGAAACAGGTTGCCAGTGCACCAGCAGGCCCTAGGTGTGCTTCTCAAAAGTTAAAAGAAGGCTATACGTAGGCGAGTAAGACAGGCCTAGAATATAAGACTGGTGCGAGGGTATATGACACTGGACCAAGATCAAATATGCGTAGTTCCAACTAATCCTGTGAGTTATCCAACGAGAAATTGATCTGTCTAAGAAGGACTCACTTCTTGCATTAATTGTGACATGAGGTGGGGCGACGCTAGAAGGGACGCAAACACACTACGCCAAGGCGGGGGTATTGGGTTTGACCCAGACCTTTGCTAACCTTGGCATATTCGTCGGTCATGGAAATTCCACCTAGCCCCATTTTCGAATAGGAGTGTAGGTTTCTAGGGCCGGTAGGGATCAGCCCGTCCTCTAGGGAGACCGGTACAAAGCTGTTGACCTTGTGCATCCACCCCGTTCTATAATTGACGGGACGCCAGGTTAAAAGCAAACCCGGGAATCGAAAGCCCTCTGGTACCGAGGCAAGGTCGTCAGTCAAGTGTGCACTCATCTCGTGCCATGTGCTCGATAGGAGCACTGTCAATCAGAATTGCTCTGGAAGGAGCAACGGAGAATGGGGAGGGGGGCAATTGAGCGGCACCAGCCACGGGGAAGACTCCCTTTGTCTGTCTGAATTACCGGAAAGACCGCGCCGCGCTCTGCGCTATAGGTTTGAAAAACCCGAGTACCTAGAGTTTGAAAAGATGGTAAGATATTGTGTAGCATAGCGCCCATTCTGTCGGATCAAAGGCAAACGAAACGCCACGGTCTCTCATGCTCTTGGTTCCGCGTGCCTACGCTGCCTTGTAAATCTTTGCGATTGGGGTGCGGAGTTGTCAGGTGCCCCGATTGGGGACGTGGGCAATCGTCATCCCTACCCGAGGAGACCATGGAGCCGACGCCTAGCAGTTGCAATAGAAAGAAGTTAAGAAATAACTTCACAAAGATGTTGGATGTACACTCCACGAATGGTACACGAGTTCAGGTCGGAGTTATACGCCGCTGTTCCGTCGGAGACAAGCGAACTTGGAGCCACATCCTTCAACACGTGGGCCTCGGATAAGCTGGACGATGCCCATATTGGAATATGAGGATAAGATTTGAAGGCTTGTGGGGGTTGCTGGCGACCAATACAAAGTGACGATAAGTTATAAATAAATGCGACCCTGCAGGATTGATCTACCGAAGTGCCCAATGTGGCGTGATTGTCCTTCGGGATATTATCTCGTCTAGCAGGGCCAGCTCGGGTACATATCCTGTGTCTTGACCTTGAACAGGCTATTTCCATCCTGCAAGATATGTAGACGGCTAAGTGAATCTGGGAAAAGGTGCCGAGACCCGAAAGACATGGAAGGAGGCCCAGCCGTACGGGACCGAATAGGGTGGTTATTGTCCAGATCCCCTGGCCAGAAGGGAGACTTAACGTTGCTCCACCAACAAAGACACGGAAGACAAGACAGCGCAGGGTTGGATGGTGAGTTTTTTAGTTCTCTGGTAAAACCAAGCCTGTGGCTTAACATTCCACGGTCACGTTCTACTGTTGGTTGACTAAAGTCCGAGGAGTTAAAACCTTGGAAACAAGGAGAGAGCTCAACTATGCAAGATACAGTATTCAGTATCAATACCATTCAAAAGAGTAAGAAGTAAGTAACTGCACAATAGCCCCCCACCAGGCCGCTAAGGCGACATGGTCGACAAACAGTTTCGAGAAGATCGAATCAGTATCTAAGACGCAACAAAGGGTTCTAAGCAAAGGGTCGAGATCAGGAGGCGCTACCGGTGGCCAGCTTCGCAACCTCCACAGCCATAGGTTCGAAAAGGGAGAACGACGGTGTGAGCCGGTACAGATCCAACAGTCGGACGGCCGTTTGATGAATAACCACAGGTCCATCAGCGTCGGCTATTGTGGCCGCTACCGCCGCTTTAGCGACTTCCGCCTTTGGGTTGTCCAAAAGATCCACGAGCTGCGTATCGATGGGAAGTCGACCGAGGAAATGAATGCCCTCCCGCATGGCGAGTTCCTCCCCGCCGCCTCGAGAGAAGACGTTACTGACATCGCCACAACACGGACTACGAATGCGTAATGCGGCGTCACGTCAGTGTTGAATATTCGTGGATCTAATTCTAATCAATGTGTTTTAAAACTTTCCGCGACTCACCATACGTAGCCGCTCATATTCTCGATCAGGCCAATGATGGGAAGTGATACAGTGCGAGTGAATGATATGCCCTTCATCGCGTCCGTAAGTGCCACCGCCTGAGGTGTGGTGACGATTATAGATGATAGGCGGGATTGAAGCGGCGCCAGGTGCTCCATGAGTGATAAATGCTCATCCGATGTCCCTAATTGCATCCAATATACATGAGCATATTTGTGTAGAGTTCACGACCTTGTGAAGCAGCTCAGAAAAACGAACCTGGAGGCGTATCCACCACAAGGTAATCTAAATCTCCCCATCTCACATCACTCAAGAACTGCCTGATCATCGCGTTCTTCTTCGGACCTCTCCATACAACCGAGTCCTCTTTCCGCTTCACCAAGAATCCGACGCTCATGCAGCCAAGTCGAGCGGTAGGTCCGTCGACATAGATGGGCACCCATCCAGCACTGCTCTGATGTACGGGATACCCTTCGTCGACGCCAAGCATGCGTGGTATTGACGGCCCAGTGAGGTCAACATCGAGGATTCCGACACGAGGGGAGTTCGGTTGTGCGTAAAGCGAGAGAGCGAGTTGGGTGGAGATAGATGACTTCCCGACGCCGCCTTTTCCAGATAGGACCAAGATAATATGTTTCACTGAGCTGAGACGTTTGGATACCGGAGTCTCTGCGGACATGTCGATGAAATTAGGTTGTTGGACAAGGGGCCAATGAACGGTGGTGAGCTTTACATTGGTAAGAATGTGTGGAGGAAAGGGATTTGGGTGATGACTCGGCGATTTTTTTCCTTCGGCAACCAGCCATATCAGCACATTGCCGAGGAATGGGCAAAAAAGTAATAATTGCAAGACAACATCGTGTATTTGATACAGTTTGAATTAATGTTTCTATGGTAGAGAAGTCACGACACGGACGGAGTCGATACAGGCATGCTCAGCATACGTGCTCCAATTTTGTTTTAGTCATTCATCCCTCTTCGTCATCACGAACACACCTTCATACCCTTCCCGCGAGAAATCGGTCGTCCACGTATCCCTCGTTCGACCGATCCAGTTCCCGTTGGAGGTGAGGTAGCCGCGATATAGCCACTAAGAATGGGAGGAGGATGTAAATCAGAAGCCAAGCTTCGTAATTGATGAGAACTCACACTGGCGGTTCCCACCTCGGTGTCTTCTGGGAGAGCGTGTAGGTGCACAAGTCCATCCCATTTTCGTATTGTGCCATAGATAATGGACCCGAGTTCCTGTGATGGCGCCAAGATCAATTATCAATATCAAGTCTCGAGGGTTCATAATAGCATTTCCCTCAAATTAACGCACCATCACAGAAGAGACATCGTACGGGAAGGCACGCTTCCGACCAATCGCCTTGGTAACGATTGCGTGAAAAGACAAGAATGGGGGAGGAATGGGGGAAAAGGGGGGAGGCGACGAAAGGGTCAGCGGGGTGTCATGGCATATACGCTCGCAAATCATTAGACGTAGTAGACGAGCAGTACTTACCTCGCCTTCGAGAATAATATCAAGTCGCTCATCAAGCGTTGCTTCATCCTCCGCTTCGTCATCTTCGTCATCGACGGCGACCTCATCTATATTCATCGCTTCTTCACCCATGAGGATCGGTCCCATATCATCCCTCCCGATCCAACACCGCCCATCTATCCACTTCTTCACTTCTACATAGAACACCGGCATGTTCTTTGACCCAGGCTCCGTCACCTCCACTCCGCCCACAACATGATTCCTCTTCAAACCAAAGGGGAAGAATCCGTTGAAGACGTCTCGACTCCTCTTGTGCACGGGTGGGCGTCGATGGGACGAAGGCGACCACGGTTCCGCTTGTCGTTGGTGTTGCTGGTGGGAGGAGAGGGAAGTGGACACGATGGCGGCATTGGAGGTGGTCGGATTGGGGCCGTATTCGTCTTGAAGGAAACGAACGTATTGGCGTTTGAGGGAACCTCGAAGAGTGGATGGATGATGGAATTCGCGAATGCCCCAGGCTTGCGGGTCTTGACTTAGAGGTTCCGCTTCGAGCACGTGCAATGGTTCTGGATGACCAGCTCCAATAGGTTCCATCGCCATCAAGCCATAATTCTGATAGCGAGAAGGAGAAGCAAACCAAGGAGGGTGGCGATCAACCAAGAAGCTCAGGCACTAGTGAACGCGTAGTACTTACAACGAACCTTCCCTCCCATTCGCCCACAAAGGTTCCCGGTGCGTACTTATACTTCGGTTCGCCCGGAGTCAAAGTCCTCACCACGGATGGATCTCTACAACTGACCATCCTCAAGATATCATCATCGTAATCCCTCGAATCCACGACAGTCGGGTAATTGATCGTCGAATGTGGAGGCGTATACGGATTTAATTCCCCAAACAACTTTCGCGCTTCTTTCAGCATCTGAATGTCTTCGGATTGCCATTTCATCCGGCCGAGTGGGTACCGTTGCATGCGCGTGAAGAACAGTTGGGCAGCAGCGTGACAGATGTGCGGAGGAGAGATTTGGAGTGGGGAGCCAAGGTATGAAGGGAGGGTGATCGTGCGGTCGCGAGGGATCGGATCTGCTAGTAGAGGACCGTCGACCGTGGCGCCTGGAAAGTGGTTGAGGATATTGTCGGTGTCTGGGAGGCGAGAAGCGGACCACGGTGCGTAGAAGAACGAATACTAATTGCGAAAAGCTAATTAAGCCTGTCCGGGCTAAAATATGTGCGGTGGCTACTTACGCGCCACGAAGCGAAAACGAAAGGCCGCAGCATGCGATTAACAGCACTGTGCTATATTCGATACAAATACATCCGTTAGATTTAGTGTAGAGCCAAAATAATAGGGCGCTCACTGCAGGTAAGCTCTCCTTGACGATATCCTCATATCGTAGCGAGAGCCACCATAACCACATACCAACCGATCGAAACTCATCCGTCGGAGGAAGGCTTCCGGTCGACTGAGCCTGTTTTGAGACCTTATCGATATCGTAAAACATGAATAGACGAATCCCTGGCAAGTGGCGGGCGTGAATTTCGGAGACGCGTTCGATCGAAATGTATAAATTGCACTCACATTCAATAATGCTAGCCCACTCCAGTTGTTGCCAGTTCAACCCATCGCTCTCGGTGATGAGCATGTAGGCGAGCCATGCGTGACTGAGCTTCTCTTGATAGGTGTAGGTACCTAAATGTGACATAGGCCACGTTAGTCGAGCACGTTCCGATATAGCAATAGGAATCAGTCATCTGGAACGCACTAACCAGCCATATCGGTGGCTGGGGTGCCCCACATCTGAATGCCGAGGCCGACGTTGTTGGCCGAAAGTCTGGAGTGCGATGCACCCATCCCAGTCCAAATTGAAATTAGCCAAACTCGAATTGAATCGGGGGATCGCCGCGTTCGAAATGGAAAAGGATTGACCAACTCACATCGTAACGCTTCGGATCTCCTTGAGCAGCGTCCACCGACGTCTGAGCTCATGTGCCCGATGTACAGCGGTGAGCCTCTCCGGCGGGTATCGACGCGTGAGGGCCGCGGTGTCGAATTGGACGTCGAAGACATACGCGTAGAATAGAGAATTGGAATCGAAGGATAAGCTGTCGTTCAACGAGCGACATGTGAGGAGGAGGGAGTAGATGCAGTTGGGTGGGCCCGATTGGTGGTTGCCTACGGTCTTGATAGCGATTTGCTGAAGAACCTCGAAAGGTACGGTATTCAAGGTGGCCCGCATTGGAATTGAGATTAAGAGACTGAGCGAACTAATAGTAGTGAGTAGGGCGAGATGGAGGGTGGCATGAAGAGCCGAACTGAGAGGAATACATTGGGATATATAAGATGGATTAGACTACTGATGCGGCGTTGCAGGGAGGTGGCCCACCAAGGAGATTACATCCAAACGAGAAGGGCTAATCAGGCCTTTACACCACTGCACTGGGTTCACACGCGACCAATGGGACGCGCTTCCCCCCTTGATTATTGACTTTACCCTTACCCCGAACTCGGGTACCATTCCCTCTTCCTGTCTCGAATCTCGGCTGTGGGCTTCCAAAGGTAAACTCAGAAGCGCTTCTACACCATAGCTTCCGGATCCGTCCCGTTCCCTTGGACCTGCCCACTCTGAACCCCACACAGATGGCATCAACCACTTCACCCGGGCCCCGAACGCAACAGAGCGTGACGGAGAGGTCGTGTGTGCAAAACCAGTGCTATTTTGCTCACCAATACAAGCCTTAAGGGCAACACCTCAAAGGCTGCCCCTGAGCTTGGGCTATCGACGTTAAAAATCAATACAGAAGCCTTCAATGACGCGGTCTTAGTGAGGCTGGCTTGCCACCGACAATGAAAACGTTACTTGTGGTCGTTGAGTGTGGAGTCAGCGCTTCGACTTCGAAAGGGTGCGGATGCCTCCTGTGCCATTGGGCAATCCGCCGGCATGACGTCGATGGTGTGGCGGAATCATGATTCAGCACCGCCGTCAAAGCCCTGACTGAAATCTCCTTAATCCCGTTTTGGAAAAAAGAAATCAATTCGGAGGCATTTGCTAAATAATATGACCTCATATATGTCAGAGCATCGTCATGGCGTACAGGATGGTTTGAGGTCAGCTGCGGTTTGATACTTTTGACACCCTAAAAATCGAAGCTCCAGGTAACACCAGCCACTCGCATCAATTGGAACCTTGTTCTCCAGACTTTGTGGCGTTTCTTCTAAAAAACTGGGGACTTGACTTGTGACTCGGAGTATTTACTGTTCCGGGTCTGCCGTGACGGCGAGGTTAGGTTGATCGCTAACGGAACACGGCTTCTACCCCATCGGGAAGTTGGGCACGAACTCAAACCTTGGCTCGCTTTTTTCATCTCGTGCTCGCTTTTACGCTCTTGCCTCGCTTCTTCTTTGCTCCCGTCTCAAGCAATAATAGCCTCGGTTTGATGCCAAGAGGATACCTCAAGGTTCATCGCCACTACTTTATTAGTTTTACACGCTGGCAAGCCCAGATTACAAAGATGACAAACTGTCTCGCTTTGACCCAAGTAAAGTCACAGGATATTTTACAGTTTGTGCGATCAACGGCTTTTGATATCGAACGGAATCCACCGATTATCAAACCCTCTTTCATCCCCATGCATGAGATCAAGAAACGCATAGAGCCGGGACATATGCAGGGAGGAGGAATAGGCCGCCAAAGGGTCGTATCCTCCACCCCTTGCCCAACGTCTGTTTTTTACCCTTTGTCAGTTGTTTCGACTGAATTTTCCGGGCCGATCGCGATTGGGCCCAGTTTAGGCTTGTCGCTTCGCGGGCCTGTGTGCCTCAGATCGATCTGGTCACCATTAGCATCACCATTGGTACCCTCGTTTTGCCGTTTAACCACCCTCGGACTCGAATGGTATTCGACAGAGTTGTTTTGACCCTCTCGAGGGCAGTTCACCTCTGGACCTGGATCTTTCGCCTAGTTGAAAGCATCCTGGGTGGGCTTTGCCTACTCTGGGATGTTCATTTTAGGCCCGCTACAGCCGATGGTTTGGCGCCGTTTCGGCCCACGGCCTGTCATTCAACTCAAGTAATCCCCGCCTTCTTGTCTCTGATCCAGTCGTCCTTACGACGCGATGTGCACCTGTTCGACCATTGAACTCCAATGACTCGATCACTCACTGATACATGGGGTAGAATGGCCGAAGTTTTCGGAGCTTGCTCTGCCGCCGAACAACACAAAGAATTGCCTCTTATGGCAACACACTTGTTGATTATCTTTTGAACGAATGAACATTATCTTGCCCTGAATTTTCCACGCGCTGCCATACGATAACCGGGTATGCTGTGCCGAAACATTCCAACATCTCGCTTGCTCTTTCACGAGAAATTGGAGGGGATAACATGATACGGAGGCATGGCTCAACCCTCCGACACTCGGCGGTCCTTTTCATACTCCATATTTGGTCATCTCCGCGCCACTCTATGGCCACTCGTATCAAAAGAAGGCAGAATCACGGCCAACCCCGTCATCCCTCCCTCTTTTCTGGGTTCCTTCAGCTTCAAAGAACGAGCGGGTACGGGGATACGATACCGCTGGCCCGTTTACCTTTATCCCGCCCTGCGGCCTTCTCTCCTTCACCATGTTCACCTTCTAGAAAAGCCTTTTTCGATTCCATGGGTATTATTCGTTCGATATGCTTGTACGTACCCGTTTCCATGTCCATTTTAGTAAGTGATGCCGTCTTCCCTGCGTCAGCCCAGCATTATGTTCACCCAATCAAAAACGAAATCGATTACGCCTCATCCCTGAATTTCGGAAGCCATTTGTCGCCGCAATCACCAAGATACAACTTTGTCAAATCTTTCAATCCTGCTCTAGGAGACAGCCTTACGGTACCTTGTTGTCCTGGCATTCTTTGGTGAAACACCCGCCCGACGGATCCGCGGGGAAAACCATCGGCTCCTAATGATTGATTTGTTGCGTACACAAGGATGAAAGAGGAACGACGGATGCGAGAGTACCCGAAGCCGAAGCCGAAGCCGAACTAGAGTGAGTGAACAGAGTGAAATGCATCCATTTATCTACCCATTGTACCATTTGTGTAGGGGGTACCTGTCTCGGTACCGCGATAATCCGAGGGCGCCTCGGCCCTTTCTTGCTTGGAGCTTTCTCTCTCCCCGCGCTGATCGCACTTCTTGATATAGTGGCTTTTACGGTTTATTTGGACTCTTTTCTGGGCTTCTTGCACTTCGTGGGGGCAAGGCACAGAACATCCTATCTTTGGATCCATTCAACTACGACATGGCCGCTTTTTTCTCCATCATTGAGCCTGTTAATTCAGCCAAGGCCGGGGTAGGCCGAACGCTTTTGGGATGAACAGCTGGAGTTGTCCAAGAGAATCAACTCGTTTTCCCTCTTCACGCTTAGCCCAGGTCAAACCTCTAACGTTTCGCTTCCCCAGACATAAACATGAAGCCACCGCACGCACGCGCCTCATCCCTCTCGCTTTTCCTCCCGGCCCCGGTCGCACTGCCAGTGCCTGTCTTTGAACTTGAATGGTTGGATAACATTCTTTTGCAGAGAATCTCTTCAACATTCCTGAATTATCTCCTCGGATCGTCTACAGTTTGTGGTAATGGTTGTCTGCCAAGCTAGCAAGGTCAATCAAGTGCGCAGCGCCTCGTTTCGCGTCCCTTGCTTCTCGCCGGGCGGAGAGGACGCGTTGCGCTTTTTCCTCCGTCTTGCGAGCTGACATGTCTTGTATGCACGCCCCCAACTCTCGTTCCCGAATAACAAAGCGATGGCGAATGCCTGGTGGCTTACAATGTGGCACGTCGAACTCTAGCTCTTAACCTTCTCAACTGTGTAGAACGTTTTGTCAACCTAAGGTGTGTCATAGCTTACTCACGACGGACGTTTTCTTCCCGTCTATCCTCCAGTTAATGGAAGGTTTCCTGCAGGGAGGCGGCGATCGCATGATGCGCCGGCCTGGGTCACAGGTCGCTGAATGAAAGCCTCCACCTCGACACCCGCGACACGATGACCTCTCGAAAAGACTTACATTGGGCTATCTCGACTGCGCTTGGCGATGCCGGAACGCGCAGCGCCTCCCCAGCTCGACCTCGGTCCTGATCAGTTTCCTCGATGATGGATTGGGCTTAGTTCGGCCATCCCAACTTCAGAGGCGCTAAACTCCACCGGGTTCTGGCCAGATGTCGCCGCCAAGACACGCCGCTTTGGTGATGGGGAACCTCTGGCGATATTTCCCTTTTAACTTACAGGCGCCAGCCACGTTCAGCAAAGGTCCTCCCTCGTACCACGGTTTGTGTGCCCGCGAGCGCCTTTTTTGTTTTGTTTTATTTGTTTTCTTCTTCCATTTTATTTTATTTTAGACTTATACCTTCTGATATCTCCAGTTCGGGCTAGGCCAATGCCCAAGGGAAACCTTCGTTTACTGATCGGCTTGGGTCAATTTTTAGATGGTACTTCCCCTTGCTCCAACAACGAAACCCAGAATGCCTCATTGCTCTTTAAACATCCGGGCCAGAATGTTGTTCTCGATGATTCACCCCGAGACTCGGCTATTCGAGACCCCCAAACCTTGCGCGTCAGAACCAAAAGGACTTCTCCTGAGTATACCACTTGCCAAGGCGTTGCGCCCGCTCTAACAAGCCCATCGAAACCCCGTTGGATTGCCGACCCTGGTTTTTCACTCTGACAGTGGGAAGTGCCTCGTGTATTTTTGTGATCAATTTTGCATCGTTTTATGGCGCGTTCTTCGAACGTTCCCTTCCTCGGGCATACCCTGCTAACCCGCGCATTTTTTCGCTCAACTTGTTGCCTGGGTTTCATATAACAGAGGGCGTGCCAATCGCTTCTGGATGCTCCCCTAGTTATTTCCTTCCGAATGAACCAGCCTCGATAACGGACAGGATAGCTCAATGGGCGACACTCAGCTCCTGAAGGCCCAAAGTCTCATGAACCCCATTATGTTGCGCTCAATCGATTATCCCATTGGGCTAATTCTGGCTCAATGAACTCTTATAAGAGCTTCGCAATCCGAGCGATTGCTCCGAGCGCAAGACGTGCCCTGTATACGGCGAAGCATGCGAGGACATCAGATGGGGAGCGTTCTGATGGAGTCTCATGTATACTTTACGGTCATGCGCTTCCGAATGGACAACTTCTATTGCTACTAATGATGAACAGAACATCTCAATCGACAACCCTCAACTCCGGCGTGGATCTCGTTCGCTTCGCTATTAGGTACCGCATTAGACTAATGCTTGGAAATTCTAATCTTGATCAATGGACTCTTCGCAACCCGAGCGACTGGCCCCTAAGGATACATGGCTAGACATCTGAATACCTTGCTTGTCACGTGCGTAGGCTCATTGGATTTGCCTGATGTTTCCGTTTTCTACGTCGGATTACCCGGGCGTTATATTTACCGCCATCACCGGTAACCAGGATAATGGAATCAATGAAAGGAATGTAAAAGATTTCGGTTGCATTGACTTCGAAGCCAGGAGGAGATGCCCTCGCTTGGCAATCGGGTGGTCTCGGATATGAAGCTTATAGCGTTGATACATGCTACTTGCGTGAAGGCAAGAAGCTATTTCTTGACGGAGCCATGTTTTATTTCCAGCTACACAGTTCCTGGTCAGCAGCGTGATTCACATGGATTGCCAGAATTTAAAGCAAACGGGTGCCGTCGAGAATAGGGCGCTTTGTAAAACTCCCTGACGAGTTTTTCCCCGGTTACTAACCGTTCTGTTTTAAACACCCTGTTATTAACCGCTACTAATAACACCTATGTCATATAAGGCACGTATGATCTAACCACTCGAAACTCGAGAT
The DNA here is from genome assembly GCA_019633535.1 of Tulasnella sp. JGI-2019a. NCBI lineage: Eukaryota > Fungi > Basidiomycota > Agaricomycetes > Cantharellales > Tulasnellaceae > Tulasnella sp. JGI-2019a. The sequence goes on along the minus strand of WSUE01000095.1, from coordinate 101,062 downwards.
CCCCAACGATTTCTTGCTGACCTGGCCCTTCGGTTCCCCGACCAGCCCTTCGCTTAGCCGACTCGATTATTCTCTCTCAGAATTCTCCACTGGCCTGTCAATTAACAGGTCCCGGGTCATTGATGACGAAAGGTTAGTCCGTCGGTCCCCTCTGCCTCGAGCTTATTTCCGAATTCAGTCAACATGTATGAGTGCTCATGCGGCTCGCGCTCTTCTCAGGCAGCCTCTCCATCTGTATGGCTCTCTCCCGATCGACACCATTCTCAGGGTCTCGCTTGCCTTGAAGCGATTCAGCATCTACATCTCTTGCAGTAAGAAGGGTAGGATGATCGACCGTGTCCGACCACACCGGAGCTATTTGGATGTCTCTGAATTTCATTGTGAATGGAGCTTGGCTGCATATGGACCTGAAACTTGTGTTGTGTTCACTGGCGAGTGTATAAGTAAAGCAACGAGAAAATAAACTCAGGGTGGGGTGGCTTATTGCCCACAATCACTCGATCACTTCGGACGAAAATACATCAAAGCCGGTCGCATGATATCTCCTAAAACATTTTTTAAACTAGGTAAATTACCGACACTGAGTTAATGACGCTCTGTTATTAACCGCTATTTCAAACACTCCCCTTTCACACAGCGCCCTGGTCGAGAGATTGCTCCCGCACGGGTCGGTATTTTGATACGCTCACCACAGCCACAGATGATGATGTCCATATGCGCCTCGCCGATCTGCCGGCTTTCCATCACATACGGTGGTAAAAATAGGTTTGATCCAGCCCCACTGCGCCCTTGCCGCAGATTCTGATTTCACAACCCTTTCAGGGTCTCGACCCATGTTTATGGGCCTTTTTCAATCCTCATTTGAATGGCTTTGAACGACTGCATTTTTTTTGTCCCGACTTGAACGTGCGTCCGGAATAACCGCAAAATATGGATAGATTGTGGCCCCGAATCGAATTTCAGACAGTGGACCCAACCAGTGGCTGCTTCAACACCATTGGTTTCATGACTTGAGGTCATGCTTTCCGCCCAATTGGACGCCCGGAAATATTTCCTTACTGCATTTTGCCCACCCAATGTCACAGCTAGACAGTCATGAGAGTGCAAGGGATAGCAATACAATAGCGCCGCATTCAAAATCTCCTCAAGCTGCTGACCTGGACTTCACACAACACAATCCCATTGGGCATTGACGATACAGAATAGTAGCTCAGTAATATGTAGGGGCAAAGGCAGAGCCAATGAAACAAAATGTGACACAGAGGCTGTGATAAAAACGGTGCCACCCTGTGGGTGACATAATCCAAGATATAGGACTACCGGCAAGACTGATGTAGTTCTACTCACCCCAAATCGTGCAAAATCCTGAACATCAGAACTCTTGACCATCAACACGCGTTTAAATGACAGACAGATGCCTGGGAAGGGACTAGCTTGACGCTACTCGGTTCTTCTGAAAGAAGCCGTAACGGCGAGGTGATGGTTGACACGGCTTTCTCAAAGAACTCAAACCCTGAACCGCTTTTCACCTATCCTCGCTTTTCACTCGTCATTCTTCCTTGGGATCACTCGCGTGCAGTTTCTAGATGACTTCTCAGAATAACCGTGGGGCGTCGTGCTGCTTCTTTGCATCCGTCTCTGTAATGTTAGCTTCGGCTTGATGCCAAGAAGCCACATTGACATCGCTTTCCTCTTTGTTGGCCCCAAAGCCGGGCTATATGGATGACAACGTGGCTCTTCAAGGTCAATTTGCGGTTCGTGTGATCAAACAATTCAACCGTTCGTCATCAAATTCACGATCAAGAATATGAGCAGCTGCTTTGGTCAAGCAAGCGGCGATATACAAGGGAAGGCTGCTTTTACGAATATTTCAAGGGTTAAGTGATGTACCCCTTGCCATCCGCTCCCTGGCCGGCTGTTTCGACTCAGTTTGTGATTCGGTTTCGAACGCGATTGGGTACAGTTTAGACGTGATGATGATGCACCCCAAAATCTGGTCACCATCACCACCTTCGTTACCTCCTTCCCAAAACGTAGTCCCCAAGGTGTAAGCGCAGTCGACCCCTAGATCTTTTAACCCAGTTAAACACAGCCTTGGGCGGTCTTTTCCTCCTATGGCGGTTCATTTCATATGCCGTTACGGCTACGGCCGATCGTTTGTCATTGTTCGGCCACGGCCTGTAAATACGCAGCTAATTCCCGCCTCTTGTCTTTCAGTTATTCGTCCTCGGGCGCCATTTGCGCTTCCTTCATGCCGACTATCGACTCCGTTGGTGGACAATGCCTTCGGATGACTAATCTGCGCGAGGAGACCAAGGCCTTCGGAGCTTGCCCTGCCGCCAAAAACACCAAGTTACCTCTTATAGGAATCCACTTATTCATTGTTTCTTCAACGAACAAAATCGATCCCGAGCTTTGGGTTTTCTGCGCGACGTGGCGACCGGATACGTCGAGCCGAAAACAGTCTCAAACATCTCGCTTTCACTAGAAATAAAGGCAATGGAATGATACGGAGTCAAGGCTTGGGCCTCCTCCGACCTCAGCGGCCTTCATACACCATATCGGGTCGTTTCCGGTCCACCCTATGACCCACGGATATCAAAGAAGGGGAAACCGCGGCCAACCTCATCATCCCTTCCTTCTTCTGGGTGCGCTTCAGACAACGAAAACGCAAACAACTATGGGGATACGCAGCTACTCACGCATCACATGTATCCTGCCTTGCGGCATTCTCTCCTTCACTATGTTTGCCTTCTGGAAAAGCCTTTTCCGTGGGCTTCATTTGTTCGTAGAACCCGGGTTATTACTTGTACGTACCGTTGCTATGCCCACTCGGTAAGTGATGCTGTCTTCCCTGTATCAACCAACATGCCCACCCATCGAAACGAGCCCAACCAATACACTCCATCCCTGAATTTTGAACACCATTTTGTTGCCGCAGCTTCAATTTTTGTCGTCCTCGGAAACAACCTACCGGTGCCTTTCCCTCGTATTCTTAATGACATGACACACTCCACAGATCCGCGGGGAAAATCATCGACTCCTATTGATTGATCGTTGCGTAAATAGGACAAAAGAGGGACGACGCACCCGAGAGGACCGCCCGGGCCCGAAATCGAACCGAATCGGGTGAGTGGAAAGTGAAACGCATTTGCTTACCTACCGATTGTGGCATTGTATGGGGTTCTCGTCTCGCTTAATGGCTCTACAGTGCCTCAGCACTGGGGAAATATGAGGGCGCCTTGGCCATGTGGTGCTTGGAGCTCTCTCCGTGTTGACCGCACTTCTGAAGTGGGTTACTTCTTCGGTTTATTTAGACTATTCCCTAGGCCTCTCCACTCCACGAGGGGCGGGACATGCTGTCCTTCGTTGCGTGTGACGGCAACATGGCCTGTTTTCCCATCTAAATATATGAGGCTATCAATTAGCGAAAGCCGGAATGGACCGAATTCTCTCGTGGATGGTTGGCTGAGGCTTTCCCAAGACAATTGAGTCTTTTCTTCTTTGCGCTTAGCCTAGACCAAACGTCTCTAACACTCTGCTTCTCTAGACATGAACGCGAAACTCGAAGAGGCCACCACATGGACATGCATGGGCTTTCATCTGGCACACTTTTTTTGTGCCTCGTCCGCTGCTGCCTTCTGTTATGATACGGACTATTGCGGAGAACCTCTTCCATCATTCCCGACCCGTCTCTTCAAATCTCCCATAGTCTATGATATTGCAACCGGATGATACCCGATCTCGTGAGGTCAATCAGGTGCGTAGCACCTCATTTCACGCCCCTTGCTTCTCGCCAGGCGGGGAGGAAGCGTTGCGCTCTTCCCTCCGCTTATGGGCTGATATGTCTGATATGCACGCCCCCAACTCTCTTCCCCCGAGCAACGAGGCAGTGACGGATATCTGGTAGCTTACAATGTGGCCGATGGCCATAGCAGGCAGCCCGAACTCTAGTTCATTCTTTTCTCAACTGCGGAACGTTCTCCCGACCCCAAGGTGTGACGTGCGGCTTACTCCCGACGGACTTCCGTCTGTTCCCCCGGCTAACGGAGACTCTCCTGCCAGGGGCGAGCACTTGATACGCCGGCCTCGGCTCGCTGAATGAAAGCCCCAGGTCTGTTGCATGGATCTGGATACATGCGCTCGGAAAAACACAATAACATCTTTAAGCGACTTACATCAGGCCCTTCGGCTACGCCAGGCGGTACTTAGGCGAATAGCACCTCCCCAGCTCGAGCACCGGTCTAAATCAGTTTCCTCGATAATAGATTAGGCTTAGTCCGCTCCTCACTCCCAAATTTAGGACGCTAAACTCCACCCGGTTCGGGTTATATTGCCACTGCCTATGGACGCCGCTAACCTCGGATGATCCCTTCCTTTTAACATGCACGCTCTGGGCACATTCCTCAAACGGCCTCCCGCACACCACAATTCTATGAGCGGGCTTGTTCAACTTTCGATTGCCATTTTCTTTTCTTTTTAAAATAATTTTCAATTATTATTATTTTGACTTTTAGCCTCTGACATCCTTCATTCGGGCTGAGTCGGTATCGAAAGAAACCTTTCCTGACTAGTTTGTGTCAATTCTTGGATGGGTTCTTCTCGTTATTCCAATAATAGAAACTCAGCATGCTTGCTCATTGCCCTCAAACATCTGGGCCTGGCGTTGCTCTCAATTTCTAGCCTGGGACCTTGCGAGATTCTCCAAACCTTGCGCCACCGAACCGGGGGCCCGTTGGATAAATCAGCCTGCTTGAGCCTTATGCTGTCTTAAGACACCGATCGGAACCCCCTGTTAGATTGCCGACCCTGGGCTACCCGCTCTGGGAGCGGGAAGTACCCTCATATAATTTGACAATTGCCAATTGGTTACGTAGGATCTTCTACCTCTCCTTTCCTTTCACTCAGCAGGTCACCGCCCCCGCGGCATAGTCTACTCAACTTGTTGCCTGGGCTTTGTATTAGGGAGCATGCCACCTATGCATAGGCTTCTGGACACCCCGGTCGTTTACTTCTGAATGAAAGTTACCTGTTGCGCAGAGATAAGAGGCAGCACAACTCAATAGGCGGCGGTCCGGGTCTCATCGGCCCAATGCTGGCTCAATTAGTGACCTCGTTTAAGAGCTTCGCGATCCGAGAGATTGTCCTCAACCAAAAGGTATGCGCTGTTCTTTACATACCAAAGGATGGTCCGAGATGAATGGGGAGAATTGCTACCAAAACTGGTCGTTGTATGTTTCCCGGTCTTGCGCTCCCGAATAAGCGACTTTCATGGCCAAAGACAGAGGATAGGGTGGCCCAATAGGCCACTCTTAACTCCCCTAGGCCATAGACGATGTGGACGACTCGGTAGACGACCGATGGCCGTATTTCATTCACTCTGCTGAACCATACCCAATCCGCTGTTCCCGCTAAACCACTGCTGGAATTGTAATCTTGACTTCCGAACTATTGTAGGAGCTTCGCAATCCGAGCGGTAGCCCTAGCCAAAGCAGTATGCTTTACGCGGTAAATGATGGCCTGGAATCAATTGGCAGCGTGCCACCAAAACGGGCCTCTGTATACTCCCCAGTCTTACGATTCCGGGTCATCAACTCTCATTGGCAGAGAGAATGGACGGGATGGCTTAATGGGCAACTCTTAACTCCTCCAGCATAAGTCTCAGTCACTTCATTGTGTGTTGTGCTCGATGGGTTGTCCCATCAGGCAACGGCCTAGATCCATAACTCTTATCAATGGATTCTTCGCACTCCGGAGAAGGGGCCCTAGCCAAGGATGCGCTCTGTGCACAGCAAAGACTGCTGGACAATGTCTCGCACATATTAAAGGCGTACGTTGCTTATCGCACAGTATATGTGCATGGGTTCATCTGATTTGCCTGATGTTTCTATTTTCTACATATGGTTTATCAGGACCCTCTCGTACTCACCCATTGGCAACTGGGTTATTGGCAAATCGATCGTTTAGACAATAGCAACGCTGATGTAGATCGAAAGGAGTATTACAATCTCCTCCCGACTTCACTGCATTGGTCCCGAAGTTAGGAGGATGCACCCGTGCTTGGGCAAAGACGAAGACTAGGTTTCTTGGACTTGGAACTTACATCATGTTACTACACGCCGCTTGCGCCAAGGAGGGAACCTATTCCTTTGACGGAAATGTGTGTGCGTCTTTTTGTTTCCACCTTTGCGAGCAGTTTTCATGACCGCTATAATCGTCTGGTCGGGATACGGATGTTGAGGAATTGCTCCCGCGCAGGTCGATATCCCGATACGCTCGCCACCCCGCAGATGATGAGACCGATGCGCTCCCGACTCGCCGGTATGCCAGCTTAAAATCAGATCCGTCGATGCCGATGCGGTGGTAAAGAAATAGGATGTCGATCAAGCCCCCACTCTCGCCGCGGATTCCGGTTCTTCGTTGTTTCATCCAAAAACCCAGGTCTTCAGGTGGATGGACGGGTCTGGATCTGATATATCTCAAAGTGGCAAGTGTGTTGCTCTTTCCCCCATTCCAATTGTCTCAATGATCGGTGACAGGCCTTGTTCAGCCTTTTGGGCGGCCTGAACTGCGGCTTTTTGGTGGTGCACCCTTGCGCACATGTACCCCCAGGGTAAGGGCCATGATCTGCAGCTGTCTGATCGAAATCGTGAGCCTAGAATAGATTGCGGTCCCGGATTGCTTTCCGGACCTTAACCGCGGGGCGATCGAAAGCGATCGGTGGCCAGGGCCTCATGTTTCACAACTTGAAGTCTCACTTTTCGAACGCATATGTAATCAGGCTTGATGAATGATGATATGTGTCATAACGCTTTTATCTATCCAGTAGCAAAAAATAAAAACGAAAAGTCGATTGCGAGTCATGGAAAATGTAACAGGTTTTTAGGAATACAACAGTGTGGCGCTCAACGTCCACGATGAGAAAAGGGAGGAAGAAAACACAACTCATTCGTGAGACTACAGTACAAAAAAAGGGGGGCAACGATGAAACTCCAGAACTATCTTCACGAATTCGGGAATGTTGTAAACGGACTGATCCATGGAATATTAAAGCTTGGAGGGATAGGTTTTTTTTGTGATTTGTTTTTGGAGTGCGGTTCCATGAATGTGGTGATCGGGCATAGAAGCGAAAAGAACGGGGAGCCATGGAGGATGTCGAGGATAGAGAGCTTGGTGGTCATGTCGAGGTTGTAGAGCTGATGCCGGCCTCGGTTCAAAGTTGGAGTTGGAGAGACCTTTTGAAGTTGGGGAAGGAAGACATAGGAGGTGCAGGAAGAAAAGGAAGAGGAGAAAGGCATGCCGAGCGAAGGGGGCATGCCAGCCATAATGAGTAACATCACCTCACGAACGAACTTACGCGACACCAGCGCGCTTTCGCATCACATAAACACCCTCCCACGCCCTTCTCCCGATGTCCATATCGCCGTCCCTCCACTGACCAACCCAGTTTCCTGTGTCGTCACTTGCTCCATTCATCTCACCATCATCGCGACGGCCCGCGTCGGATCCGGAGAGGTACCCATTCCATACCCAACTTCCGTTCAAACCATTCCCATCGCTCGCTCGTAATGTAACGAGCCCATCCCAGGCGCGGACCGTGCCGATGAGCTTGGAGAATGGAGCGGGCATGAAGCGGGATTGAGTTGAAGTGTATGTGGGTGGTGCGTTTGGTTCGAGAGACGTTGCGGGTGAAGCAGTTGTTGGGCAAGGGATGGCGATTCCGGTTACGAGGATGCGTGGGGTACCGTCGGTAGGAAAAAGGTGATTAGGGACGTGGGATTGAGATGGCGCTCCGCGTCGGACAGTTCTGATTATAGTCAAAACATCAGTATGGATGAATGAACAAGCAAGACGAAGGCCAAAAAGTATGATATGACGCACTCGTAAAAGAACTCTCTCCTGTTCATGTCTCTCTTGTTCCCTCTCCTTACGACGACGATCCCATCCATCCACCTCATCTCCACTTCGGACCAGACCCTCCTCCCTTTCCCGAGCATCTCGAGGTCCAAGGGGATATGCGCGTTCAAAGGGTGTCCTGCACCACCAATGATCGACTGAGATTGCTCGTTATGACGCTGAAAAAGGACCTCTGGCCTGAGATGATGCTCTTCCACGTGCCAAGATTGTACGTCCTGCAGAAGCCAGACGTCTTCGAGCACGTTGAGGGACCTTTGTGCGTCGGGCTCGCTGGGAGATGCATTATCGGTGGAGGACATGAGACTCTCGTAATTGGCTGATGTCATAATCTAAGGAAACGAAATGAGGCATCGGATGATTAGTGTTTAGGAAGGAGGTGGATGACATCGAAAGGGAAGTTCGAATCGAAGGCAAGAGAAGATTGACGTACAGAGAACCACCCATTCCAATCGCCAGTCAAGCTTCCCGGGACGTGCATCATACCCCCGTTCTTCGTGCTCATCGCTCCAGGAACTTCCGTTGATGCTACCGCGTTCTGAGGATCTCGGCATCCCCTTAACCTCTCCCATTCGAGATCCCATGCTTTACTGTCACATGTGTCGCCAGGGAACTGGACATTGTTGATCGTCCCTTGATGGTTCTCGGCTTGTTTGCGAGCGAGGAATAGCATGGTCGCCGCGTGATGTAGTAAAGGTGTGGCGATTGGTAGATCGGAACCAAAGTAAGGGGAGGATAGGGCGGTGGATGCGGCGCGATGAGAGAGAGTATGGTCTACGATGTGCATCGGAGAGAGAGCGGTGTTGAGATTGGGGTTGGTTGGAGGATGTGTAGCGGAGGAAGGGGAGAACGAAGAGGCGATGGGGAGCTGGTAGTATGGCCATGGCGCGTAGGATAACGGATACTAAGGATCGAATTTAAAAATAGAGAAGTCAGTCCAGCTTGCAAGGGAGACGGAGAGGTGAATGGTCTGCATACTTTGAACGTTCCGAGAGTATACGGGGTGAGGAGCCAAATCATTTGCTTTCGTACATCCTCCGGCTCCTCAATGCACTTGTCTAAGAAATGGATTAAAGTCAGCACGTTAAAGCACAGGCCATCTGAAAAATTTCCTTCAGACCTTGTGTCATCAACAACCACTCGACCCACCAATACAAACTAACTTCCTCCGAATCTTCTGGCATCCGACTCGTCTCCGAATGCATCTTTACCATCTTCCAATTCCTCCACCGATCCAACCACTCTTCCACATTCGCAAAGTCTTTCAAGATTCGAACATTTCGACCGTCGTTCTCGATGAGCATGAGATACATGGTCATCAAATCCTCCAAGACCGCGGGGCGCCTGTATCGTCTGGGGTGCCACCCTATCTGACTAGCATTAAGAGAAGCATAGTAACGAATGCGCTTGAGGCAGGACCATCTGCGATTGAGCTCGGTAGTGAACGGTGTTGCTGAAAGAGCGTGTCTGGGGAAGCGTCGATAGAGAGAGGAAGAATCGAACGTGGCGCGGAAGATTCGGGCGTAGAGGTGGGGATGATCTCGGCTGTTGAGAGAGAAGTTCCAAGCTCGACAGACGCAAAGGAGGGAGACGATCGAGGAAGGGGGCTGAACGTGGGCATCGTTGACAAGAGATTGGTCATCAGAAGTGGCAGCGAAGAAGGCGATGTGATGCAAGAGTTCGATGGCGAGTGAATCCATTCCGATCAAAGGTAGAAGTAAATAGTAGCGAGGGGAGGAGATCAGAGGAGAGCGTGAGTGTGTGTATGGATTTCAGGCCAATCAAGCATGCCCTTGGAGATCTTTATGAGATACGGATGAGGCGGCGGGTGAGAAGGGAAGGGTGTGGAGTAAGTTACTGGTACTCTCTCTCAAACGGGGACCTTTTTTCCTTGGAACCAATTTTTCGAGCTTTGCACTTGATTGGAACTCACGCCTCGGCGGACTTGCGATCCAGACGTAATGAATTGAGTTGTAACTTCATCTTCCGCAAGATCTAAATCGGGCCCAAGCTAAAAAGATGGCTGCGAATCCGATTCGAATCGGCTACTTGAATGACTTAACTGGACCCTTGTTACAGGTTGAACCCCCCGATTCATTTTGGCCCCTTTCGTCGCGCGCAACCTCTGCCACATGTTACACCGCCCGTCAGTCTCCTTGACTACTCTCACCGTAAGCCACAATTGATTCCCCGACGATAATTACCGCTTCTTCCGAATGCATCTAATAAGCTATCGCGGCCAACAGCAGAACGTGTAAACCATACCGACAAGATGGGACATCTACGGTCGATTCCCTTCCAGAACTTCGAAACCATCCTCGACGGTCCGGACCGTTCGAGGTTCGATACCGCAGGGTTCCGCTCACACCGATCAACTCCGGGTCCGGATCGGAGACTCATATCTACCTTATCGGGCCCAGAACTCCCACCCGTTCCCCCTTGTGGTAACCCGACCCGACAACGAGTTGCCATATATAGGAATCATATCGGAAGTTGACGTCGATGACGTGGCAAGAGGTCGCAATCTCAAAATCTAAGTATCTTGACTATCAAAGCCACGACCACATTATGCCTGGATTGCACGTGCCGACCTTGCCAAGTCTCTTCCGTGAAGCCCGTTTGGCCGTTTTGGCCAGCCGAGAATGATCCTGCACCCTCACAGAGATAAGCTGCTTCATTCATTACCACTCCCGCTGACTCTGTGTGTCTATGAACCAAATCCGAGGTTTGTTAAAAGGTCCGCATAGCGTAAAGGCAGGGTTCTTTTCTGACAGTTAAATCCTGCAGGTACGTCACTTAATCCTGCGTCACTTTATCTGTGCCGCAATTCTCTCCAGGCAACGTTCTCCGGAATCTCCGCTCAAATAGCTGTCTCGCCTCAGCTCGCCTCTTGCTTAACATCGCCGTCACTCCCTCCCTTCTGAAGATCAGAAACAAACCCACAGATACCCAAGGGTGTCCAGGTCCAAGAGTCTATCAAGCAGTCCGAGGTAGAGGGAACGCCTACGGGCCGCCTATAGCATCCGACGGCCCGTCTCGTAAGTTGGTTCGTTTATATATGTTGCTCTCCCCTGTGGTAAGTTGGGGTGGAAAGGGGTACACTTGCCTTCGCCCACATCGCCATTGCATCGGAGATACGAACACACCCATCAAAGGTGACCGCTCATTCTCTACCGTCCGCAGGTTCCTGTTCTTTCCGGGGCCGCCGGAGTTGTGTGGCATCGTCAACGGCAGCGAGTGCCTGGTCTGAAATATCGCCGCGGACAAGTTTCCTACATCCTCGGACACCGCCGTTGCTCCAGTAACGCCGTCGAACCCTAGATGTGGTGAGCTTGGCGGCGACTCTACTCTAAGAGCATTCGCCGTCGACATAGAGGGAAAAAGGCTATTTCGAACCTGTGGCACGGCTCCTGGGATGGGAAAGTCCGAAAACGAAGTTAGTCGTACTCTGTTCATTGTTTTGCTTCTTCGAAGTTTATGACTTACCGTCTAAAGGCACCGACAGATGGCGAGGACGACCGGGTATGTGTCACGAACCAATCCCACTCACTTTATCTCATGCCTTGCTCTCTCGAGTCCAGATCTGGTCAGCCTTTTAGGCCTGTGGGAGCAGACTGGGTGGAGCCCAGCCGAGCCTCCACGTTCAAGTCGCCCTAACCCTTATGATTTTTATTTTCTTTGTGAGTACCTCATCCGGCCAACCTGCCCGACCCAAATCTCCGAATGGGAACATCAACATGCCCGACGGCACCGCCGTCCCTGCGTTCCCAACGAACACACACATCGTAATACACAACACCCCGACCTCCTTCAACCCCCACGTCGAACCATCTCCTACTCATCCTTTCGGTTACTATACCCATCCACCCAAGTTGGAATGCTTTCCAGCATATATTTGGAAGGCCAGGAACCCAGTTCGACGGTGCACAGGTGGAGCATGTGTGTGTAGTTCTTTTAATCGGCCCTGCGCCTTCGTTGCTTACCCTGATCGTTGCACACCAGATGATCCAGCTCTGTTTACTCTTACTGCCAGGCGTCGTACCTGGATAAAACCCAACTTTCAAAGGCCTCTGATCGAAGCCACGTGTGTATCAAAAAGCGAGGCTCGCTTTTCTGCGTTCATTGAATGAAACGATGCCGGTTAGTGCACTCATGGCAAGTGCCGGTTTGTATGCTCCTATCCACTATACGATCACATCCTGCGTCATAATTGCCGCTGACGACGTTTTTGTCAGGGTATGACGAAGATATGTTCGAATGATGTGAAGCATCCTGCCGTATTGTGCCGTATAATGCCGTATGCTTGCCGTACGGCGATGATCCACCGTCCTCACGCCTCTCGACCCTGTGACTGTATGTCACCCAATAGGCTGGAGATAGCCGTAGTCAGAGGGACGCCGATGTTATGTCAATCGATTGGTGTGTCAATCGATTGGTGTGTCAACTCATTTTCTAACCATTGAGCGGTGAGTGAAATCGCATCAACACATGCCGTCCTTTCTATGTCGTTTCGAGAATTAATCACGGTCATTCAATGTCCGTTATTTTTATATTCATATTTGGGTCGTTTCATGACTGCATAGCAACGATATCTGAACTGGCTTAGTACGAAATCTTTAGCGCCAGTCTAAAGCATCGCATCTCGAAGCGAACGCTTGCAGTAAACCGGCGATACACCGGGCATTCAAGCCACGACGACGCGCCACGCTACGCCATGCCATGCCACGCCAAGCGACGTTCGAAGCTTTTCAAAAAGTCGCGTTCAGGCTTCGAGTGGCGTGACGAAACGATCCTCTTACTCGTTCTCGGCATGAGCCGAGGAGTGACTCGGCCGCCGCGTAGGCTAACCTACTTGCTTCCCAGCGTTCGGTTGCCCTGGTGGTGGTGTTGGGCGACTGCCACACCATGATAAATCTAACATCTTGGGGCCATAATATCCGACAACCACGGAACAGCCCCTCATTTCGGCCATGGCCAGGTCGCTCACTCGCTCGACTTTCATCTCTCACTGTGATATGTGCCCCTTTTATTTCTGCCACCCCCTGCTAAACACTATCCCCACCTTGAATACCTGGAGCGGGGATGTATGCTGAGTCTAGAGCGTTTATGAAGCCTGGACTGTCAATGGCATTGCCCCTCGAACGAACCCCAGAACGTCCGACGAGCGTGCCAAAAGACCTATCCCCCAAAAACCTTGCGACGGGTTTACCGAGCTGGCTAGCTGACTTATTAAATATGGGATCTACCGCCGCAGTCGCCTCTCGTCAGTTAACATCGCCCCCAATTGTATTTATTGGACTTTGATTATCGTGCATCCGCACGCTCGTCGCTGTACAACCTTGCTCCCCGTGCGCAACCAGATGTGTCTAGGCTGTATCAAAAACATACTTTAGAATTGTTGCTCTATCTCCACTCGGCCCCCGCGTGCGAAAAACGCCCAAATTGCTTCCGGAATGCTCTCTTAGGCCTTCCATCTCCATTTAAAAATGGCTCGACTTGCTCTGATGCCCAATGTCTTCGACTTAATGGCTGGGATCTGACTGCATGCGGGATCTCGGTAGCAACTCTCGTCTCACAAAACGGGGTCGTTTAGTGGTCCTCGGTGACCCCTTGACCTTTTATATTTATTTAAATAACCTTTGGAGGTCTCGCTTTACCTCCTGGACCTGGTAACCCCAAGTATTCCATCGCTTTCCTAGGCTAGTCGAGTTCTCCTTGAGCAAGGTTCAAGAGGATCTGATCGCCAGGTCATCCAAGCTTACCGTATATACGCCGTCCCACCACGTTGATGTCGGCCAAGGTTTACTGGCGGAGCGGATACTCTAGTCCGAACCTTGTGGCAAATCCCGCACTCTGCACCCTCGGGGCCCGAACGCTCCGGTCGACCGCCATATCTACATTCCACCCCTCGAATTTCCATGGCAATTTTGCGAATTATTTTGGAAAGGATTGTGGCCCAATCGAACACATGATCTAGTCACGCGTCACCACGGTTCATGTCTATTACACAGTGCAGTGCGAGATGTTGAAACAAAGCTCTCCGCTATCTAACTACTGAGTTTCCGAGTGCCCAGAGCTCCCCACAGCCTATGGGTCGTAGGATCTTCCGCGAACGCTCGCAAGCTAGCCGCGTCTTCCCCATCCCCGTAACACCTGCGAGATGCCTCTGCCGCCCTTGTCGCCCAAACCTTTGCATTGGGAAGATCACGCCAGGCCGCACAGATCTGGAATGCGTCAGCGAATTGTGCTGTCAGCCGCCCATAATCCTTCTCCCTCTCAATAATCACGATCGCCTGACGGATTTGAGCGATCGCTGACACAGGGTTAGTTCGGATAAGTATGGCGACGGTGTCGATGATGCGGGAGAGCTGTGCCTCACGCTTGTCGCTCTTCCCCAATTCGGAAGGAGGAAGCGAGCAACAGGAACATTTGCAGGTGAAGCCGAACTTGGATTGAAGCACTGCGCGGCGTGCCGGTCCGTCTAGGATAGAATAATAATTGACGCTAATCTCTTCTCCTGCGGGTATGTCCACCAGAGCATGTAAGACTAAGAAATATCGTAGAAATACATTAAGCGCCCATTCATTGCGATGGGGGCAGACAGTCACAGATGCGACTGCTGCTTACCTTCCTTGCCTAGCGCCTCGTCCCAACAGTACAGCGCGTTTGGCCGGCAGTCATGGTTGACGCGACAGATGGTCTCAAATAACCCTACTTGACCCCTACTGGCCATCGGGAGGCAATTGGTCTTGACGATGCGTCGGAATGGATCGAGCGAAGCGTTGACTTTAACGTATCCGAAAGAGAGAAACTTGCGCTTGTCTTCTTCGCTGCATCTTTGAAGGATAGGGGCGATCTGATCCTCATTGTTGGCAGGGAATGCGACGATCGGCTGCTCAGCGATGATGCATGTTCCCGGAGCGATGTGAGTGGTTGTGAAGACGCCTTTTCCCTTATCGAGAGTTTCCTTGATTAGAAGATCTGATGGCTTGTAGGCAACTTCTGGCGACTCTGGACCCGTTGATGGCTGATCGGGCGCCGTAGCCATTGGAACTGGCGATGGCGTTGTTGGCGGCGCCTGGCGCCGGCGGTCGCGTTTGGGAGCCATGAGAGGTGGTCAGCGATTGAACGATGGCGTTATGACGCTATAAGGTTAAGTATATGACGACGGTGATTGGATCTAAATAGACGCCGCGTCGTGGCGTAGTTCCGAATCATAAGTAAATGTTTAAATATTCACTGGATAGGTCATGTCCGAAGTTATGCACTGTCAGAATGAGTCTCCTATTCAGATTCACGCGAGATATCGCTCGGTTGAGTGAGACATGACACATGCAATGTAGAAGACATAACGGATGTATTAGGTGACAGGGACGCGAGATCTGTGAGCTATTGGGCGTAAAGACGAATCACCATTCCAAACCGGTACTGAGGCACCACAGCATATCAATAGAGAGATCGAGTGGGGGAAGGAGGAAATATTGGCCATCACAAACGTCATAAGTTGATCCCTTCTGCAAGTATAGCTTTCATAGCTGCAGCGGACAAAGCGGCTCTCTTACTAGATCCTACGGACCTGTAGACCCTGCTATCATCGTTGTTTACTGACATCCATGGAATAGATGATTTAGAAGCGCCAAGGCGAAGGGCTAACGCCAAGAGAGGGGGCTCACGGATGATAGAAGCAGTCCAGATCGGCGCGTTCTGCCATCCCTCCTGGACAGCAGTAAATGAAAAAGGGATATTATTGACGCGGCAGTAGTCATGGATGGCTGCAAATGCTGAGATGCGATGGCTTCAGTCATATAGCTCATTGAATGTACATATGAAGGGGGCTCACTTGCACCAGTTTCGTTTCTTGGCTCGGCCATGAATGGAGTAGACGTAGGTGAGGATCCGAGGGACAAGTAGAATCGAAGTGATTGACCAGATGGGTACTTATAGCCCCAACGAATTCTTCAAACCGAGCCTTTCCAGGTGGCGGTTGTCCCAAGACTGAAAGTCATCGGGTTCTAAATTTCTTCGAGAACAGAGAAGTAAGGGGGGTTTCTCACTAAGCAGAGCCTTTCTAGAAGCTTTACGCACTGTGGTCGTTCAACTAGCATGCAATTCCCCTATCCACTATGTGGCAACGCAGGAGACCGAGGGAGTGTGACAGCGATGTCCTGATAGGTCATTTTTGGGATCCGAGTGAAAGTTATAATTTATATTGGTTTGTAGAAAGGTCCAAAGTAGGTTTTCGGGCAATGGTCGACAGGGGTTGAATCATTATCAGGTCACAAGACTTGATCGAGACATTCTATGGAGCGTCACCGAATAATAGAAAGATCGCCACCACCCCAGACCTGAGGTTCTCCGGATAGAGCGGCCTTCTTTCCAATCTTTGTACCAACTCGATGCACTCGATTGTCTAGGCTAGTCGAAATCTCCTTCAACAAGGTTCAATAGGATCTCCCGCTAAGTCGCTCAAGCTTATAATATATACACCGTCTAAATACCACGTTGAAGTTGACTTGCTAAATTGATATCTCACTCTGAGCCTCGTAGCAAATCCCACATTTGGTAGCAACGACGATGGCCGACTGCCATCTCTACGTTCCAGTCACGCGTCACCATCTGTCACCATCTAATTATTGAGCTTCCGAGTGCCCATTACTCCCTACAGCCTAGTATTTAAGTCGGAGGATTTGGTCTGAACCAATTGCATTAACATAGATCCCCGTGTAATAGCAAAGCTCTCGATCGGGGCGAACAACTGGGCGTACGATGCAGTTATAACAGTATATTCAAGCAATATATTGACGACGCGAAGCTAGGCTAACGATACAGTATGAAGGATTTAGTCGCTACATTCCGGACTCAGGCGAAGATCCAGGAGTCACTAGATAGGTGGTTGGGCCAGGGAGGAAACTAAGTGGAAGTGTTTGGGATGATCACATCAGAAAGTCCGAGGTCTCTGATGGCTATTTCAGCCGCCAGGTTACGCGCGAGCTTCTTCTGGAGTTCTTTGGGTCCGGTAATCACATAGGCTTCTACAGGGCCCGTAGGTTGAACTAGAAACAGTACGACACCCCTCAGTAGGAACAGCATTGTGGCTTGAATTTTTGTTGCGGGATGACGCACCTGTGATAGTAGTTGCCCAAACCGGCTTGGTTTGATCGTCGTTGACGATGTCATCTGTCCAACTGAATCCGATATTTTCCTGCCTGCAGTAATCGTGGAGCCCAGCGAATGGGGTGGCTGCAGGCATGGTGTGAAGATGGACGAAATGAGGAGTCAAGTGGACAAGTTGTCTGAGTGTTCAGCGAAGAGGAGATATGCTGTTGTGTTTGATGCATCTGATGCACTTCAACTCAGAATTTATAGATGATAAGATGAGGGTAATGGAAAAGATGCATCAAAGAGGACAGGCGCGACGATTAGCATTGCAGAGGTGTTAATCCCATAGGGATAGAATAAGCCTCAGGCTAATCGCCAATCTGACG
>WSUE01000095.1:0-83565 GCA_019633535.1 Tulasnella sp. JGI-2019a | reverse complement strand
ACAGGCGCGACGATTAGCATTGCAGAGGTGTTAATCCCATAGGGATAGAATAAGCCTCAGGCTAATCGCCAATCTGACGGTTTGAAAGGACATGTTCAACAAGGTAGTATAGTCGAATGATCAAGTAGCAGGTTTCATGCACCTCTACTTCACGGTGGTATGAGTGAGATTCGATATGCTGGGGCAAGGCAATGGAAAGACCGGTAGCAGCGGCAAGCTTCCGAAATATTTGAGACTGTTTCAGTCATAAGGGTTACGGTACATGACGACTTGACAGTGATAGAGGGAAACGGACATCATCCGGTCAATTCAGTCACGGTCATATCAAATAGCCTTCCTGTTACGGTCCAAGGAAAGCCTGCGCCTAATACCGCCATCTCATGGGTGCGAGAGAGTAGCTTTCCGCATACAAAGCTTCAAAAAAAAAAATTGCTCAAAATCAAGAGACTACAGATATAGTTTGCAATTGAGGAGGGAAGGCGTTCCGCGTGGGCTTGAGAGATATGCTGCGGGGCTAAATGGATCAATCGTATGCTGTTTGTTAAGATCGTATACGCAGCATTAGTGTCGCTGCGAGGGAGAAAGATAGCGCCTATGAACGGGGTTCCGCATCGCGGCAGGTGACCATCCCCCAGGTGATAAGTTTGTGCGGCAATTCGTGCTTTTGGGGATACACTGTCCAAGTTAATCAACCCAACATGCAAATCGAGCTTGACCAATAAGACTCGGTCGAGCAATGCAGAAGGCACTAGACATCTTCCGGGGGAAAAGATATTTGGGATGAAACCATGTGGTGCTTCCGGCGGTTGTTGATGCTGGGCGGTGAGAATAAAGGCATCATAAAGCATTAGGTCACAGTGGTTTGAGGAATGACTGGACTGTGCCCCAATCCCAGCGCTGACCCGAGAAAATTTTACTGTATTATCGAGTAAGATAGAGGTAATGTCTGCGTGTACCTGTTGATGTTCGTTTTCTTCCTTTTCCTTTTCTAACGGGACTTACCGTTCGCATCTATGACCATGAATTCTTGATTTATCTTGGGTGTGTTGTGTTAGGGGGGGGGGGGATACAGCGCTCATTAGTATAGAATCTCACTCTCAGCATCGTTGAACTTCACTATCTTAGAGTGATATCGGTAGTATCACAACCCATATTACCAATAAGGGACCCGCCCTTTAGGAGCAGCGGTGTGTCTAACCACCTGATATGAGCTGATATCGTCGTGGAGAATTTCCGCGCCATGTCACGAGGCTATTCATGAAAGAGAAAGAGGCGCGAACACAGAAAGGGTTACATCAAATCAAGTCTTTGTGCAGAGTTGAGTTGTCGAGGATTCAATTGAGGTTTGCTTCTGTTTCTGAATATCGAGCTTCTTATATGTGGCACTACGCAGGGTCAGGCTAGTAACACCAAGGGGGGGGTGGGGGTGCAGAGCTTGCTGACTCGGCCTTGCTTGGACGTGTCATGTCCGACATTCTTGCGAATTTCAGACGGCTCCCACCAGCATAAGTTACAGGAACAGAGCTAGACTACGGATACAACAGCACGAGTATCGATACATCAGGCTAGACCAGTGAGGAGGAGATGTTGATGAAAGTAGACATAGTGACTCAAACAGAAGCCCAACCTATGCCGTATAAGGTACGAGAACGATGCCGTCAAGTGCATTTTTGGCCACCATGTTGTACGCTTCCTTCTTCTTTTTTGCTGGACCACTGGTAAGGTGAATTGGGCTAGGGGTTCCTTCGCCAACTGAAACGATATATTAGTAGCGGCAAGATAGAGCACTGGGTAGCGTGTACATGTAATAGTTGAAGTCCATTCCGGACAATCCTTAGTGCCGTTGGGAAGCCCCCGCAGGGGCTTCGCGTCGTTCGCGCTCGGAAGATGTGGTGATATCCTATCTACGAATATGATCGAACAGTGAGGACTAATGACGATGAGCGGGAACCCTGCTCCACTGTTGTCAACGCCAGTCCATTTCATGGTGATTTCATTCACTCGACAGCGGTCGTGAAGGGCTCCAAATGGAGTAACGGTGGTATCGGTGGTAGGTTGCAGGTCTGGTGGACAGATGGTTTGTATCGAAGGAAGAAGATTGTGACGGAACTGGGGTGGTGAAGGTGGTCGCATTGAACTACTAAGCTTTATATGCAACTTGCGTAGTTTCTGGAATGGAACGTTAATAAAGGAAGCCGTAGCTTGGAGTCAATGTGTTCAAATCGAATAAACTCTTGGGACAGAAGGCGCCAAACTGATTTGCTCACCAAGACTGAAACCCCACCAACAGGTTTGGCGCCTCAACTGAACAGATGATAGGGGGACTAAGGATTATCTGGCTGGGAGAAATTGAACAGAAGGCTCGCGAACTGGTGGTAAGCTCCTAGGGAGGGTTACAGCTGACAGGAGGCATCCAAAAGATTTCTCTATGCGCATCAAGCAGCGCTTTGATATTAGACCCACAGAATGGGTCTAGAGTACGACACCCAAATATTCCACCTCTGAAGCGTGTGAGTCAGGCGCAATCGCTTACAACGAACATCTATGCGTTCACCATTAGCGCCCATTTAACTGGCAGACGGACATACCTACCACTTACCTTCCTTGCCTAGTGGCATATCCCAGCAATACAGTGCGTTAGGTCGACAGTCGTGATTTGCGCGGCAGATAGTCTCGAACAGCCTATTTGACGCCGACTAGCTATTGGGACGCAATTGGTCTTGGCAATACGATGAAAGGGATCGAGTGAAGCGTAGACTTCGGCGTATCCGAAAGCGAGGAACTTGCGCTTGACTTTGTCACTACATTTTTGAACGATGGAAGCGATCTGACCCTCACTATCGTCGGGGAAGGCGACGATCGGCTGCTCGGCAATGACACATGTTCCCTGAGGAATTAGGGTGGATGAGAAGACCCCTTTCCCCTCTCCGAGAGTTTCCTTGATGATAAGATCTGAAGGCTGATAGGCAACTGGTAAGGCTTCTGATGAGTGGTCGGGAGCCGCTGCCGATATTGAAATTGGCGACGACTTTAACAGCAGCGCCCGGCGCCGGCGGTCGCGTTTGGGAGGTATGAGATAGTCGGCTGTAATTGAACGATAGCGTTAGGATATGGGAGATGTGGAAGTGTCCGCTACCGTGACTGAATGTTTAGTAGACGCATGCCCTGACCTCATGGCCGTAAGTCTCAAATTACAACTAAATGTTCTGCGGGGACAATCCATCCATATTCTACGTTGTGCAGTGGAACTCCTGCAATTGATCAATACCGCTCGCATAGGTGCTCGCCTGTTACCTAACTTTGGAAATTTCTAGCACTAGCTGCTTCTACCATATCTCAATAACCACCAAAGTTACTCAACAACTTAACCCTACAGCAAGAACACAAATGCGGATTGGTTGAGTCAAAAATGACATGTAGTGTGGGGAATACACATGAAAAAACGGTCTTGAGACACCGCGGCATTCCAATGAATAATCTAACTAAGAAAGGAACAGATGGTGGCCGTCGCAGTCGACATGGGTGGATCCCCCCTCTAAGTATCGTTTTCATAACCGCAGCAGACATTCCTACTAAATCCTACGGACATATAGAGCCTCACATGCATGGTAATTGACTGAATCCATGACAGATGATTTAGAAGCGCTAGGAGGAGGGATTAATATCAAGGATGTCAGAATCAGGAACTACCGCTTGCCCCCTCTACGTTAATTATTCCCTCAGAGGATTTAGTCTGAACCAATTGCGTTACGGTAGATCCCCGTGTAATAGCAAAGTTCTCAATCGAGGCGAATAACTGGGCATGCGATACAGTTACAACAGTATATTCAAGCAGTACATTGACAACGTGAAGCTAGGCTAACGATACAGTATGAGGGATTTAGTCGCTACATTCCGGACTCAGGCGAAGATCCAGGAGTCACTAGATAGTGGGTTGGGCCAAGGAGGAAATCAATTGGAAGTGTCTGGGACGAGCTCATCAGGAACTCCGGTGTCTGGGACGATTACATCAGGGAGTCCAGTGTTTAGGACGATCACATCAGAAAGTCCGAGGTCGTTGATTGCTATTTCAGCCGCCAGGTTACGCGCGAGCTTCCTCTGGAGTGCTTTAGGTCCAGTGATCTCATATGCATTGGCATCTGCAGGTTGAACTAGAAACGGGTATGACACCCCTCAGTAATAGTAGTATTGTGGCTTGCATTTTTGTTGCGGGGTGACGTACCTGTGATAGTAGCTGTCCAAATCGGGTTGGTCGGATCGGTTTGGTCGGCAGTTTCTACACAATTGAGTTCGATTTTTTCCCTCCTGCAGTAATCGTGGAGCTTGGCAAATGGGGCGGTTGCGGGAATGATAGAGTTTGTAAAGATGGACAAAAGGAGGAGTCGAGTGGACAAGTTATCTGAGTGTTCAGCGGAGAGCAGGGGATGTGCTGTTGTGTTTGATGCATCTGATGCACTTCAACCAGAATTTATAGATAACAGGATGAGGGTAATGGAAAAGATGCATCAATGAGGGCAGGCGCGACGATTAGCATTGCAGAGGTGTTAATCCCATAGGGATAGAATAAGCCTCAGGCTAATCGCCAATCTGACGATTTGAAAGAACATGTCCAACAAGGTAATATAGTCGAATGATCAAGTAGCAGATTTCACGCGCCTCTACTTCACGGTGGCATGGGTGAGATTCGATATGCCGGGATAAGGCAATAGAAAGACCGGCGGCATCGGCAAGCTTCCGAAAGGTTTGGGACTGTTGAAGCCACGAGGGTTATTGTACATGGCGACTTGACAGTGGTAGAGGGAAACGGAAATCATCCAGTCGATTCCGTCATGGTCGTATCAGATCGCCTTCCTGTCACGGTCCAAGGAAAGCCTGCGCCTGAAACCATCATCCCGTGAGTGCGAGAGAATAATTTTCCGCATACAAAGCTTCAAAAAATGCTCAAGATCAAGAGATTACAGATACAGCTTCCTATTAAGGAGGGAAGGCGTTCGGTGGAAGCTTGGGAGATATGCTGCGGAGCTAACTGGACCGATCATGTGCTGTTTGGTAAAGTTGTATACGCAGCAGCAGTGTCGTTGTGAGGGAGAAAAATGGCGCCTACGAACGGGGTTCCGCACTGCGGCGCGACCATGCCACCAGATCATAAGTTTGATTTAGGATATGCGGCAATTCAGGTGCTTAGAGATACACTGTCCAAGTTGAATGGATCCAATGTATAAGTCGAGCTTGACCAATAAGACGTTGATCGAATAATGCGAAAGGCTAATCCGTCACTAGACGCCTTCCGGGAACAAGATATCTGGGATCAGCATGCGGTAAGCTGTGTGGTATTTCCGGTGGTTGTTGATACTGGGGTAATGAAAATGAAGGTATTATAAAGCATGAGGTCATAGTGGTTTGAGGAATGACTGGACTGGCGCCGACCCGAGAAATTTTTCTGTATTAAGACGGCGGAGACGGCAATGTCCATACCTGTTGATGTTCGTTTTCTTCCTTTCCTTTTTCCACGGAACCCCCGCTCGCATCAATGGCCGTATGAATTCTTGGTTTATCTTTAATGGGGGTCAATATAACACTCAAATCTCACCCCCTGCGCCGCTGGGCTCCACTATCCTAGAATGTTATTAGTAGTATCATGCCGCTACCAATATGATTTCACTAGCTGTTCCCATACCAGAACAATTTGAGTACGAATAGTCTATAGAACTTAATTTTAAGCCTTGTGCCGCGTTGAAGGCGTTACCGATGCCTCTGTTGATGTCAGCGATATCGCTCCTCAGTGATCGTTCGGAGATCGCCGTCCTTCCATTGCCTGGTCAAATCGTTATCTTCAATGGTCATAACTTTGACTTTGTTTGGTTTCGGCGGCCCAGACTCTGCGCAATCTCTCTCCTCTCGCAACTTTTATCGTATAATCGTCATGTATGAGAAGCGGAGGCGCAGTAAAGCGAAATTGAAACCAATAAGGGTCCAGGTTCCTTTGGAAGCGGTGGTGTGCCTGACTGTCTGATATATATGAGTTGATGTTATCGTGGAGAATTTGCACGCTATGTCTTAGGGCTACGCATCAAAGAGAAAGAGGGGCAAACACAAAGAAAAAGTTACGTCTGATCAGATCCTCGTGCAGAGTTGTATTGTCAAGGCTTCAATGGAGGTTTGCTTTTGTTTCTGAACATGGAGCTTCCTATAGGCTAGTGGGACCAGGGGGGATGACAGGGCTCGCTAACTCGACCTCACTTCGACGTGTCATGACCTGGGTCACCCGGCATTGTCGCGAACTTTAGACGTCTCCCACCGGTGTAAGTTACAGGAACAGAGCTGGACTACGGATACAACAGCGCGATTATCGATACATCAAGCTAGACCAGCGAGGAGACGTCGACGAAGGTAGACATATTAACTCAAACAAGAGCCTAATCTACGCAGTATAAGGTAAGTGTGCGATGCCGTTAAGTGCATTTTTGGCCGCCATGTTATGCGCTTCCTTCTTCTTTTTTGCTGGACCGCCGGTAAGGTGAATTGGGACAGAGATTCCTCCGTCAACTGAAACGATATGTTAGTAGCGGCACGATAGAGCACTGGATATCACATACGTGCAATAGTTGAAGTCCACTCCGGACAATCCTTGGTCCCGTTGTCAATGTCTGTCTATTTCATGGTGATTTGCTTCACTCGACAGTGGTCACGAAGGACTCCAAACGAAGTAACAATGTTAACGGTGATGTCAGTGGTGTCAGCGGTAACAGTGGTAGGTCTCGTATCTAGGGACAGATGGTTTGGTACCGGAGGACGAAGATGATGGAGATTGTGACGGAACTGGGGTGGTGAAGGTGGTTGCAATGAACTGTTGAGCTTTATATGCAATCTGCGTAGCTCCTGGAAGATAAATTTATCAAAGAAAACTGTCACTTGGAGCCAATGTGTTCAAATTGAATAAACTCTTGGGATAGAAGACGCCAAATCGACCCACTCACCAAGATTGAAATTCCATTAATACTTTTGGCGCCTCGACTGTACAGGTGATAGGGGTACTAAGCATTACCTAGTGAGGAGAAATTGAATAGAAGGCTCGCGAACAGGTGGTAAGCTCTTAGGGAAAGGTTGCAGCTGACGGGAGACACCTAAAAGCTTTCTCTGTGAAAATTAAGTAGCGCTTTGATATTAGACTCGCAGAAGGGATCGAGTAGAGTAAGACGCCCAAATATTCCACCTCTGAGGCGTGTGGGCCAAGCACAATCGCTTACAAAAAACATTCATGCGTTCACCATTAGGGTCTGTTTCTTAAGCCAGACGAGTGGAGATAAGTGAAAATGAATAGATTATATGGGCTGCGTTCGTACTACAGCGCGCTGTTCTGAGGAAGAATGATGCCGTTCGTGGCTCTCGGCATTAGAGCATGCGCTCCTCTTCAAGTGAGTGAGCAAGGGTTTATCCGCTATAGGCGCTAGTTTGGGGATTAGAATATTGGTGGAGTCCTAGGGAAGTAATACGACCTGACACGGCATCGAAAGGGAATCAGGAAGGCCAAGTAATCAATTGGCGCCTGCTGATCACAAAGCGAGTTGAATCAATATGTGGCCTTACGTGTAGTTCACACGCTGATTGTCGATTTCCATATGCCTGATAATTAAACGAGGCCGCTGTAGAGCGTTTATGTCAGTGTTAGAAACAATCGATTGTGCCCCAGTGTGGATGTGAAATTGTCTTGTTTTGAAAGAGACGGCGATTACGCGGACTGTGTAACAATCTCCGATCTGGGCACCGTCAATTTCACAAGATGGCAGGGCGTCACAGTTGTTGCGGAAGTAAGCTACAATACGGATACAAGTATGCAGAAATATCGATACATTCAGCAGGCTTCACCCTAGACCGGCGCTGGGCTGGAACGACATTCGTGAGGGGGGAGACAAGATTTCAAATAAACTTTATCAGACGAGAAGTTCAGTCAGCCAGCCGTGTTGCTAGTTGGGGCAGGCATGTTGCTGGTTGAGGCGATAGGAACCTCGAGCTCGGCTTCGCGTCTGAGGTACTCCCAAGCCTTCTCAGCCGCTGAGACACGTGCTTCCTACTTCCTAGGAAAGGCGCCACCAGTGAAGCGGCGAACCGCGGAGGTCCTTGCATCAAAGACTACAAGGCCATATTAGTAACAGCACGCTGAGGCGGAAGTTTGGCTGGTGAACGCACGTGTGATGGTGGACGTCCACTCTGGCGCGTGCTGAGCGCCATTAGACACTTCTGTTGAAGCAAAGGGGATTTTCTCCACCCTACAATGATCGTGCAGGGAAGCGAAGCTGTTGGACATGCTGAGGAGGAGGGAGGGAGGGAGGGAAGGAGGGAGAAGCTTGGAGGGGAAGGCGAATGCGGATCGCGGTGCCGTTCAATGAGAATGGAGGTCGATGCGTTAGCTCCAAAGATCATGTCCACTTTGTATGTCAGTTTTATACCAGATGTGATAGAATGGAAAGTCGGCAGCCGAACCGGCAAGATTGGAGGAAAAACCGATTAAGCTCATTCAGAGACATAGTATTCAACACTCTCTGATGGTATGCGCTAGGCGCCGATCGATTTAATGGTGGGAGGGTTGTGTTGATGAGCAGATTTGACTCCTTGCTCTCAAGGGGTGGTGAGATCCATCGGCGGAGTAAAATAGACTCCAATCTAAATGACGATCGGCAACTTCGCCATCTATCCCGAACTCGCAAGATTGCACAGTCACCAGAAATTCTTGGAGTTATCGCAGAACTTGTCTCAAAGCCGCTTCAAATCGTATAATGCAAGTCGTCCTCATAGTTAGCCGGTTCGTAGGTGGCTTCCTGTGGGTGCCGAGGCGACCAGCCCCCCACTAATGTACACATTCTATGCTGCGTCGAGATGAGCAATTCGGGTAATTGTGGTCTATAGGACTTGATTAAAGCTCTAATCTCGCTTTGCAGGCGTTAATAATGGCTCCGTTAACATCAGCGACATCATCCTCAAAGATCATTCGGAGTCGCTGTCCTTCCATCATCTGATTTGTCTCCAATGGCTGTAACTTTGCTCGGTTTTGACCCTGCGTGATTTCTCTCCTTTTCGCGGCTTTCATTATATAAATATCATGTATGAGGAGTAGCGAAGCGGGGGGCGCAGCAGGCGAAACTGAAAGCAATAAGGGTCCATGATTCCTGGGTTAAGTTACGGTCACGGTAGTGTGGCTAACTTGATGCGGAGTGATGCGCAATGACGGCAGGGTTGAATTATATGTTAAAGGAGATCAGATCCTTGTACAGAGTTGACTTCAACAGAGGTTTGCTTTTGTTTCTGCACACTGAGCTTTCTATATGCAGTGCTATGGAGGATTAGGTTGTAGGAGGAAATGACAAGGCTCGCTAACTCAGCTTTGCTTGATATGTCATGAGCTGGGGTACTAGGAATCTTCAGATTGGGTACGTTGCGGGAACAGGGCTAGACTACGGATACAACAGCGCGACTATCGATACATGAGGCTAGACCAGCGAAGAGGAGACGTTGATGAAGGTAGATATAGTGACTCAAAACAGAAGTTCGTTCACGCAGCATGAGGTACGATCCCGATACCGTCAAGTGCGTTTTTGGCTGCCATGTTATGCGCATCTTTCTTCTTCTTTGCTGGCCCACCGGTGAAGTGAATTGGGCCAGGAATTCCTCCGTCAACTGAAACAATATATTGGTAGCGGCACGATAGAGCGCTTGATACCACGTACGTGTAATGGTCGAAGTCCACTCCGGGCAATCCTTGGTGCCGTTGTCAACGTCCGTCCATTTCATGATGATTTGCTTCACTCGACAGTGATCATGAAGCGCTCCAAATGCAGTAACAGTGTTAACAGTGGTGTCAGTGGTAACAGTGGTAGGTTGCATATCTGGTGGACAGATGGTTTAGGAAGAGTATCGGAAGACAAAGATCGTGTCTGGAATCGGGATGGTGAAGATGATTGCGTGATCATATTGAGCTTTATACAAAACCTGTGGGACTCTCGGAAGAGAATATTAACAAAGGAAGCTGTAGCTTGGAGGCAATACGTTCAAATCGAATAAATTCTTGGGACAGAAGGCGCCAAATCAACTTGCCCACCAGGATTGAAGTTACGTTCACGTTTCTGGCGCCTCAGCTTACAGATGATGGTAGGGACACTGAGATTTATCTGGCAGGGAGAAGTGAAGTCTTGCGAACTGGTGGCAAGCTCCAGGGGAAAGATTACAGCGGACAAGAGACATTCTAAATCCTTCTGTGCATTTCAAGTAGCGCTTTGGTACCCGGCCTACAGGAGGAATCTAGTATATTAACACGATTAGATACCTCACATCTGGGGCCTGGGCTAAGTAAGACAAAGGAGAGGAAAGGAGAAAGAAGAACCAATCCCCTGGAGTATTTGTGCGTTCACCATTGGGGTGGATTCCTGAAACCAGAGAGACAAGGAAGAAATGAAATTGTGAAGTAGATTGTACAGGCTGCGTTAGTGCTACAGCGTTTTCTTCCGAGGAAGCATATAGCGCCTGTCGGTGTTTGGGCACGTGCCGCGTGAGTAAGCGTATTCTCTATTATGGGCGCCAATTTGAATTGGAATGTTCGTGGTGTGCCATAGAGATGGTGAAGGTAAATCTGAAGCAAGCACTTAATATGACCGATACGACATCGAATGGGTAATCAGGCTGAGTGATCAGTTGGCGCCTTCCAGCGAAGGAAGACATCTAGATCGACACCAGCGGGCATGTGATCATACGCGTAGTTCACACACAGACTGCTCAAAATTTAGACTCTCGATAGATAACATGCGGCTGCTATTGAGTATCTTTTCCAATGATATCGGCGTTAGAAACGAGTTTTTGACGGAAACGGCGATTGAACGAGAGGACAATCTTGATTTTGAGCTATCAAGTCCCTTTCACGAGCGGAACATAAAAATTGAAGTGTTGCAGAAGTAAATGCACATTATGGATATAAGAGGGGCTATGAATACATTCAGAAGGCTTCACCCTAGACCAGCGCTGGGCGACATTCATGAGGGGGGAGACAAGCGAACAGACTTCAATAATCGGATGGATGACCTAGACGCTCAACCAGAGGGGGCGGGAGTGACCTTGAGCTTGAGGTGTTCACAGGCGTTGTTAGCCGCTAGGGTACGTGCGGCCTTCTTATGAGAAGCTCTACGGGAACTAGTGAAGTGGCGAGCTTCAGGGCTGCCGGGATCATAGACTGAATGGGCCATGTCAGCAACAGCACTCTGGGTACATATTGCCTAGTTGACGTACGTGTAATTGTGCAGGTCCATTCCTGCGCGTCTTGGGGGCCATTGGGCACATCAGTCCAGTTGATAGGAATTTTCTCCACTCTGCAGTAATCATGTAAGACGGCGAAGCTGTTTGTTAGACTGTCGGGCATATTGGATAGAGTGGGAAGGGGGGCGAAAGGGAATGGGGGAAAGGGGGACGTTCGTGGGCAGAGAAACAAAAGAGCGCAAATTGCAGGCCGCTCAGATGAGATGGAGATTGAAGTGATAGCTTCAACGATCTTATCTTGGGTTTTCCTGTTTTTATATCACTGGTATTCATGGAATAGGAGGTCGATGGACGAAGCGACAAGGGGAAGGAACGTATTAAGCCCATTCAGATTCATGGGATTCAATACTCTGTGATGGTCAGTGATAAGCGCCAATCAATTGAATTGTAGGGAGTCTTCTACTCATGAGCAGATTTGACGCCTTAACTCTCAAAGAGCAGTGAGATCCATCCGTGGAGTAAACCAATATGACCAATCGCGCAAGGGCTCAGCAGGCGGTGTGATCGTGCCGTTCATCCAGGGATCCGGCCAGCCTCACTAGGTCAAGTATTGAAATGAAGTCATGTGAAAGGTTAGTTTAATAGTAGACTCCAGTGGTTTGGGCAAGCGATTGGGTCCAAAGCCCAAAGCCAAAGCTGCGTTTAGCTGCGTTTCTGTGCCTGACGATGTGCCTGAGGTGACATGATGTTATCCTGAAGAATTTTGTATGGGTCAGAGGGAAAGAAGCGCAAAGACATGGAAGGGTTGCATTGTATGTTAAAGGAGATCAGGTCATTGTGCAGAGCTTCCGAGACTTCAATAGAGGTTTGTCGTTCAAGGTCGTTGTAGTCGGGCGAGGTCGGCCTAGGAATACCGAGCTTTTCTATATATGAATTCGTTTACAGTATTATGCAGAATCAAGCTAGTAGCAACAGAGGAGATTCATAGGGCTTGCCTCATTTGAACGGGTTATGAGCCAGGATACCCCAACATTTTAGACGACTCTTACAGGCGTAAATTGAAGGAACAGGGCTAGACTATGGATACAACAGCGCGACTATCGAAACATCAGGCTAGACCAGCGAGGAGGAGACGTTGACGAAGGTGGACATAGTAACTCAAATAGAAGTCCGACTTGACTTGGAGAGAGATCTGTCGCAGGTCTACGGAGTCTAAGATACGGGTGAGATCTTGCTAAGTGCGCGTTCGGCCGCTAGGTTATGCGCGTCTTTCTTCCTTGGTGCAGGGCCGCCGGTAAAGTGAGTTGGTCCAGGAGTACCTACGTTAACTGAAAATGACATATTAGTAGCGGCGAGATGGAGCATTACGTATTACTCAACGTACGTGTGATGGTCGAAGTCCATTCTGGGTGATCCTGGGTGCCGTTGTCGACGTCCGTCCATTCCATAGTGATTTGCTTCACTCGGCAGTGGTCGTGAAGGATTGAAAATGGAGTAACAGTGGTGGGATGCATGGATGTTAGAGGGACGGCTTGAGAAGAGTATTAGAGGACGAAGGATATGAAGATCGTGACGGAATTGGGATAGGGAAGCCGGTTGCGTTGAGCGGCTGTGCTTTATACGTATGTGAAACTCCTGGAACAGAGGTTAAGAAAGCTGTAGCTTGGAAGAAATATTATTAATATATTCAAATTAAATAACTTTCGGGACAGAAGGCGCCAATGAACTTACTCACGAAAATTAGGATCCCATTGTCAGTTTCGGCGCCTCGACTGTCCATGATGATAAAGGCATCGAGGGTGATCTGGCTGGCGGGATAGAACGCTCGTCACTGGCGGTAAGCTCCAGGGAAGATTCCATAGTTGACAAGAGACATCCTAAAGCCTTCTATTTGCTTCTCGAGTGGCGCTTTGATATCGGACCCAGAGAAAAAATTCAGTATAGTAAGACACCCAACTATCCCACATCTGAGGCCCGAGTTAAATGCGATCCCTGGCTTAGAACATCCATGAGTTCATCAGTAGGATCAGTTTCTCAAAGCAGAAGTGTGGAGCCATGAATAGGTTGTATGAACTGCGTTCGTATTACGGTGATTTGTTCTGAGGAAGGATGACGGCGCCTGTCAGAGGTTTCGGTATTGCACGCGCCCCGTTTCAAGTGAGTTTCTCCGTTATGGGCGCCAGTTTGTTCATTTAGAATATTGGTGATGTCCTATGGCGATAAAGAAGGCACCTTTGAAACAAAGAATATGACCCGACGCGGCATCGAAAAGGGTAATCAGGAAGGCCGAGTTACCAACTGGCGCCTTCCAATTCATGAAACAAGTTGGATCAGCATGTGGCCGTACATGTGATTCACACACTGATTGCCCGATTTCCTTATACCCAATAAGTAAAACGAGGCCGCCGTGGAGTGTTTTCTTGATGATGTCGGTGTTGGAAACATTTGATTGTGTCCCAGTCTGGATGCAAATTTGTTTATTAACGGAGACGGCGATTGCGCGGGCCTGTGTCTATCCGGGTCGTCAAGTTTCACTATACATGGCAAGGCGTCACAGTTGTTGCAGAAGTAGGCTACAATATGGATACAAGTATGGAGAGCTATCGATACATTCAGAAGGCTTCACCCTAGACCGGCGCTAAGCGGGAACGACATTCGTAAGGGGGGAGACAAGAGACTTCGAAGAACTTCAGCAGATGTGGACTTCAATCAGAACCGCTGGTTGAAGCGGGAACCTCGAGTCCGAGGTATTCACAGGCCCTCTCGGCCGCTAAGTTTCGTGCGTCCTTCTTTCTCTTAAGACCGACGTGGCCAGTGAAGTGGCGAACTTTGGGAGAGCTTGCATCAAAGACTAAATGGGCCACATTAGCATCAACACGCTAAAGTATCATGTCGCGTGATAAACGCACGTGTGACGGTGGATATCCACTCCGGCGCGTCCTGGGGGCCATTCCACACATCAGTCCAACTCATGGGGATCTTCTTGACCCTGCAGTGGTCATGCAGGGTGGGGAAGCTGTTGGAGTTGGCCACCGCCATGTCGAGGAGGGGGAGGGGGAGGGGAGGGGAGGGAGGAAGAAGGTTAGAAAGGAGGCGAGTGCGGATCGCGGTGCCGTTCAAGGAGAATGGAGGTTGATGTGTTAGCTCCAAGCATATATCCACTTTGTATGTTAGTTTTATACCAAGGGTGATAGAATGGAAAATCGACAGACGGACCGGCAAGATTGGGAAGAACTAATTAAGCCCATTCAGATACATGATATCTGATGATAAGCACTAGGCGCCGAAAGATTAATTGTGGGGGTTTACTCGTGAGCAGATTTGGCACCTTAACTCTCGAGGGCCTGTGAGATGCATCTGCAGAGTAAATTGAATAATAGACCCCAATCTAAATGGTGATCGGCAATACCGTTGTCTATTCCGAGCTCGCAAGATTGCGTAGTCGCTACATTAACATCCTAGAGTCATCGCAGAAGTCGTTTCGAAGCTAATACGGATCGCATAGAGAAAACCGTCGTAATAGTAAGCAACGCTATTCGCAGGTGGCTTCCTGCGGATGCCAAGAAGACCAGCTCTTCACCACTGTACGCGTTCTGTGCTGCGTCAAGAGCGACATATCCTAGTACAATATGGTTGGATGCGCAAAAGACGAGTGGGGCGTTGCACTCTCACGGCACTGCGGAAAGAGACACATACAGAACCGCAGTGAGATTTTGAGAAGATCATGGCGGCTATCGGTGGTGAAAATTTTAGCATGTGGCTGCCTTCATATGCAGGAGCAGGAGTCGTTTGCAGGAGCAAGAGTCGTCTGCAGAGCGGGCGGCAATATTTCTGTGGATCAAAGTGATGACGACGAAATCCCAAAAGAGTAGACCAAATCTGACCCCATGTGGGATGAAAGAGAAGGCTAGAAAAGGCCCTAAGCAATCATTAAACGCCATCCAGTAGCAGAGTAGACCAGATACAAAAAGCCGTGCCAGCAACGCGAGGTGAGGCGGTCAAGATCCGAACCAATGGTTTCGCACGCTCTTTGAGCAACAAAGCCTCATTCCCGACAATCTGGAAATCTTGGTATACAATGTGTGCGCAGACATGGGAGATACGGTGTATTATATGGGCTCGACTAAACAGCGGAGAATAATACTAAGGATAAGCAGAAAGTTTGGCGAAGAATCGATATAAAAAGGGATGTGGCTTGCACTATTGATAGGCGCTTCACGATTCTAGATTGTTTCTGGAGTAACGACCGTTCAAGAGAGTGCAGACGCAAGAGTTGTTCGGTTCATTTGATAAGCTGGGGACTCAGTCCGTTCCTTCCGGGATAG
Source organism: Tulasnella sp. JGI-2019a (assembly GCA_019633535.1). Lineage (NCBI taxonomy): Eukaryota > Fungi > Basidiomycota > Agaricomycetes > Cantharellales > Tulasnellaceae > Tulasnella sp. JGI-2019a. Next base: position 68,002 of record WSUE01000095.1, on the reverse strand, counting down.
CCTGTCCAAGACGTTGTAAAGCTCGTGTAGCCGCTATCCTACGAGCAGCCCTTTTCGTGGCTGCCGGACCGCCGACAAAGGTCATGGAAGATGGGTTGTTGATATCAAATACTGAAAGGACAGAAAGAGTGAGTGAGGCCTGCTCGAATAGGCACCCTCATGGTATCAAAATACCTACGTATGACGGTTACAACCCAGCGTGGTTGGTCGAGGGGACCTTCCGAAACTTCCACCCTCTGAAGTGGAATACACTGAGCGCGACAATAGTCATGAAGGGCGGCATAGGAAGACATAGGGATTGGTGAGGGGCGGCGAGAAGCAGAGGATGACGAAATATTAAACCAACGGAACTTGAAGATCCTCGTCGAGTATGTTATAGATATAGGTCCAGAAAGTATGGAGGGATATAAGACGCCTGACTGACGAGAGAATTGACGTAGTGAGGGGGTAGCGAAGGGGAAAATGTCGGTGATCCATTAGAATTTAAGTGGGTAAGTGGTGTGGTATGCTAGCCGGTCCGCATTGAGATTGAGAGGTTGTGGCTAAGTCCTTCCATCCATGTAGTCATCACACCCCCAAAATATCTCGTGCCAAAGAGCATCGTTGCGCGACCAACGCCTACCTGACAGCATCTTCCAAGAAAGGTGCAAATTGTCCCTTTCCGCAAAGCAAGGCTTGAAAACTTCTGGTCGGTTCTAGAGCCCTCGCTTGTGGCCTAAAATCATACTGGCTAATCACCAGGACGGCATGGAGGGACATGTATGGCGCGGAGGTCAACGACTTTGGAGGGATCAAAATTGTTCATGATCAAACAGTGTCGGCGGAGATGAGACGCGAAAAGCTCGGCGGAAAGCAAGGCCCTCAGATTTGACATCGGACTGAGCATCGGCCGTGCGGTCGAATATATACATCCTTTTTAGATCAGCCCCCAAGAAAATGGAAAGCATCGAGTGCCGAATCCGCCTTGTATGGATAAATGGATATAAAGGGCAGGCAAAGGTGTCACGTAATCTCGAGCGGCATGGCCGGTCACACGCCCTTGTCGGGTTTCTGGAAGCCCCGGGTTCTAGAAAAAATTAGCACATTCCATCGTTTGCGTTCTGCGTTCTGCGTTCCAGAAACAGCTGGGCAACGAGGAGTATGTGGCGAACCGAATAGCTAAGAGGTCACTAAGTGCAAGATGATAGGCATCCAAGCGATTGACTGTCGATATTTGTTGTGGTACTTCGAACTTGATATGAGACTGGTGCCAGTACCAACACAGAAACACCTTCCCTGCGAGAGGGCTAGGGTCGAAGCCATGATTGATCTGCTAAGACTGCATATAGCGTTGGATGGCGGAAGAGATTAAGATTGGAATTGAGCCTGCCAATGCATCGGCCTCACGCTCACGGTTGGCCACACAGAAAATCGACACCCCACCGTGTCCCCGTTGTTTGAGCGTGTCAAGCTATGAGGCCTGTCACATCCTACTCAAGATCGCCACGTAGTCTTCGCGGTCGAAGCGAGCCTCGTTGGGTATCTCCCTTGTATAAAAATTGCTATCAGCTTTCCAAAACTGCGTTTATGGGTTGCGTTGGCTAGGTGTGGGCTGTCTTTGTCGCCTAGACATGGTCGTGATAGGAGCGCTGACACCCTCCTGCACTCCCAGACATAATTTTGTTAAACACAAACTTGATGGTAGAAAAGCGTGAGATGTCACATCTTCAAATGAGCTGCCATGCCATGACTAATATTTCCAATCACCCGATGTTTCCACATCGTTGTCTTCAAAAGTAATCAGCAGAATTATCTACTACGCTGAGCACGGTGCACGCGCCTTGAGCCGTATATTCATCTGTGGTCGCATGGTTCAGGGAGAAGCAGAGCTTGTCCTGTACACATCGAACGCAATCTCGAGCAGCTTCAATCAAAGAACTATTATCCTCTCTCACTGAGGGCGAGTGCGGGACTCGGGGGCAGCACACGATAAAGCACCTTCTCTAGATCCAGGCTATGACCAATACCCACGAACAGCCTCCGGGAAATAACTTGCTGCCCGTCTTTCACCTTCTGCACAACCTCATCGAACTAAGGCTGTACTCCACCGCAGAATTGGGCCCAGAACCGAATCTGAGACTTTTTGCGTTCCATATTCGGTCGCTCGATACCTTGGACCAGGCAATCACAGGGCGTTTGTCAGCCTATTTAAATTTCCAATGACCCATCCACTCAGTACTCCGTGAGGAACAGCCTCTTTCCACAGACGCTCGTTACAAAGTTCCTCCCATCCACTACCATGCCCAATCTGAACGGCTTCAACGGAATGCGGCAGTTTGCCTCTTAATATCCCGTGTCCGTCCCAATTCTCACCATTTCCACAGACAACGCCTTTTCCTCGTATATTTGCAAGACTGTCACCCACTCACCTCTTTTACAATTGGAGGAAGCGGCTTATTGCCAACCCATTTACAAATGCCGGGTTAAACATTCCCACTCCTGGAACTGACTGCGATGGGCAAAGAAAATTTAGCGAGTCAAACCAAACATACAGTAATATAGAGGTGTCCGACTTGGTTTCAGTTAACACTCCTTCTCCGTCGGCCGATAGGATGAGCCTTGGTGCTGCGTAGGATAGCTATTCGGGTCCCAAAGCCTGAAAATCATCGCTTGTTGTCTCTTCATCAGCGTGAAAGACGCTTTAATCAGTCTGTGGAAACCAATCGCTCGAGAGTCCTCCAAGGCGTGCCATGCACACTGCCCCACTTTGGAGCTTGTTGCCCAGCGAGCCGGCGAGCCACTTGCACCTAGGGTTTTCGGACGGGGTCTGGGATGTGGCTTGGTGTGGGAATTTGGAGAGAGATAGTCAAGCCTCAGAGTTCATGACTCTGCTTTTCGTCGCGCTTCAAAGCGACATAACAATTAGCATAGTTCGAAAGACAGGATTTGTAGCTATATTCTGCCGTCTATGACAGCATAATTCACCCTTGAAAGAATTATTCGTGGTACACAACTAGGGTTGGAAATTATAGGAAATGAAGTACATAGGGTCGACATCGCAGATCGACGCCTTCGATGTTCCCAGTGGAACAATAATGATTAGAGTGATAACCCCGTTCAACATAATCGCCATGGCACCGCAAGGAGCTCAATCTCGGCTTAACGGAATCGCAAGGCCCAAGAAGTTCAAGGCCTTAGTCGCTGCTAAATCTCGAGCAGCTTTCTTGGAGGGTGCTGGATCACTAATGAAGCTCTTTGCTGACGGATTAGTTACGCCATAGACTAAAAGAGTCAAAGGCTATCAGCAACGTGAAAGCAGAAAATCATAGTCAAGCGAAGTAAACTCACGTATCACAGTCACAATCCAAGAAGGTTTGTTATGGGGACCCTCGGCAACTTCGATCCTGTTGACTGGGATACCTTGGGAGCGACAGTAGTCATGCAGAACAGCGGATGACGACATTATATATGGCGCGGGAGAGGTGGGATTGACAATGTAGAAGATTTTGGTGGGTGAGAGGAAGACCAAGGTGGATAAAATCTCGATAATAGGGCAAATGGGCTTTGTAGTCTTGGAGTGTGATCCGTCGATGAGCACCTCTCCAATGACTTTTAAGTAGAGTTGCAAAGAAGAGAAGCAACAATGGTGGGTAAGTCTTTTTGGGGCATTCGTCTCGGGCCCGTTGGCGCTTGCTTGGATGGGCCAACTAAACGCCTGGGTGGTGGCTGCGGAGTCGCGTCCATGGGGGCCGCGATCTTCGAAACCGGCTTTGACATGCTAGGTTTCTGTTCATCACAAGATTTTCGGACTATGAGGGATTAATTAGCTATTGTTAGGTTTTAAGATCGCAGTGGTGTTTGAGTTCTAGGGTACGCGTCCCGCGTGCCGACGTCCTGATCAGGTTTGAGCATTTGTCAGGGCGCCAGCAGTTCTGATGATGCCGGGAAAAAACAGGAACGCAAGGGTTCGCGCAGCATGCGATCCTACAAACCCATATCTTGGAGGTCGTCGGGGTGGCTATGACTGAGAAGCATACGGTGATCGTGAAAGTAAGTGGCCAAGAACATCGAACTCTTGGAAGTTCCCAGCGCTTTGGGACGGTTTGAACCGCCGCCTCCAAATCGGCCCTCGGAATTTTGATGTGTTGTTGAGCATGAACCAAACATTCGCATAAACCTCGGTGTGGCGATGAGAGGGTACGATCAAGCCACACCGGATTTTCGTACCTCCCGTCCTCTGACGCCCTTGTGGAGAGATTAAACCTCATACTTGGCTAGAATGGTGACGTCGAATCGGTCCCTCGACGATGTCATTGAGGTCAAGGCGCGTATCTACTGATTGAATGACGGTTCCATACGAGCATCCCGGTACTTCCAAGGTTCCGGATGCGTAACATAGCTTCCAAATTGTTGAGTCAGATGCAGTCGTCGAGCCGCATGTTTTCACCGATGGGACGGAATACTCCTATGGTCGAAGGACCAAGCTAGGGGAACTGGTGGACCCACGGTTGTTACTCGACGCAGTTTTCCCACCCACCAAACCAGAGTGAGCACAGTATACACTTCAAAATGATAATTTATAAGTTTCTACGAATGCATCTCTAGGTGACGGCCAAGTAGAAACTCTAATAAAAAATAAACAAAACAAAACTCTAAGGAGAGGTCGAGGCGGGACGGCCCGCACCATTCCTATTAATACAGTGGCAACGCGAGGCGATGAGGTTACAGCCTGAGTCAATGTCAATCCAAGTTCACATCAACCATTCCAAACGCTTCCGCAACCTTAATTGCGGCTTCCTTGATTGCTCCTTTCTTTGTCCTTGCTGAACCAACGTACATATGCTCTTGGTCCACTGCGCAGTTCCTCCTACATTCAGGGCCCAAGCGAGAGGAACGGAACAAAGAGGAGAGACTCACCGATCAAAGCAATGATCCACGTTGGAGTATGTTGCATGCCTTCTTGCACCACACTCTTTGTCAATGTATGTCCCCTCTTTCGACACTCGTCGTGTATAATGCCATACGCTAGGGCGAACAAAGCAAATGATAAGCTAGTAGACTATCCTTGATAGGATCGAGCTGTTACGAACCCTTGCCGTTCTTTCCCTTGCCCATCGGTTATAAGATCTCGGAAGGTGACGAAGATGACGCGAAGCTTCGGATAAGTCGAATGAAAGTAAGTCTATGGATATTTGGTTGGTTGGTGTTTTAGGCATCTGGAGTTATATACCCAGATGGCATGAGTCTGTCATGCAAAGAGGAAAATAGGAAGGTGGCCAAGAGGGAGCATCCGATCACATGCCTAGCAACTATCACAGAGCGCCGGTTCTAAGAGCAAAAAGACCCTCAGTCATCCGTGTTTAAGGTGGTGTCACCGGAAAACCATCCGCTTTTCGGCCCGCAGTAGCGATCTTTCTCGCACACGGGGTGGCCCCATGCCCGATAGCGATAGGATTTCTTCATCAATTAGAGACAATGACAGTTCTCCTGTAATAATAGGCGCTCGTGTTCTTCAGAATCTGGAGAAGCGGGCTGCGGTAGAGTCATCCAGCCGGACGATGGGAAATCGCGGCGACTGGTGAAACGAAATACTCCTTGGTCGAAGGTGGTGGTGGAATATTTATATTTAACCTGCATGGCAAGCAAATACAGGCTAGTGCTAAGACGCAACTCCGTACGGAGCGGGAGGGAGGTCCGCCGAGATAACACGAGAGATGAAAAGGAACGTGAGGGATCAAGCGGGGTCTGGAAAAGGAGTGGAGGGTTGGCGCTATAGGCGGTGGTGGTTACACGGATTGGACGGAAGGGGGATTCTGGGTGGTGTGCTCCTTGGTCGAAGAAGCATCAAGCATTAAGCCAAAGAAACTGGTGGGCCCACGGTTGTTACTCGACGCCGTTTTTCCATCCATCAAATCAGAATGGCCACGGGAGTATACACTTCAAAATGATAGTTTATAAGGTTCTACGAATGCATCTCCAGGCGACAGACAAGTAGAAACTCTAATAAAAAAACAAATAAAACTCTAAGGAGAGGTCGAGGCGGGACGGCCCGCACCATTCCTAAAAATACAGTGGCCACGCAAGGCGATGAAGTTACGTCTGAGTCAATCCGAATCCACATCAACTTTTATTCCAAACGCTTTCGCGACTTGAATTGAGGCCTCCTTGATTGCTTCTTTCTTTGTCCTTGCTTGGGCAGTGTACATATGTTGTTGGTTCACTGCGCAGTTCCTCCTAGATTCAGTACTCAAAGGAGAGGAAGGGAACAGAGAGTAAAGACTCACCGATTAATGTGATGACCCACGTTGAATAATGTTGCATCCCTTCTTGTATCTCAGTCATGGTCAACGAATATCCCCTCTTTCGACACTCGTCATGTACGATGCCATATTCTGGAGCGAGTGATAAGCGAGTAGACTATCCTGGATACAATTGAGCTGTTACGAACCTTTGCCGTTACCCATCGGTTATGTGACGATGATGACGCGAAACTTCCGATAAGTCTGATGAAAGGAAGTCAGTGGTTGATTGATTAGTGTTTTAAGCATCTGGAATTATATACCCAGATGGGTGAGTTTGTCATACAAAGAGGAAATAGAAAGGTAGCCAAGAGGAAAGTTGGTCAGCCTACTAGCCGCTGGAGCAACCGATCACATGCCTGATTTAGAGCGCTGGTTCTAAGAGTTCAAAGTCATCCGAGTTAAGGTGGTGTCATTGGAAAACCATTCGCTTTTCGGTCCCGCAGCGACGATCTTTCTTGCACCGGGGTGCCCCAAGTCCGATAGCGATAAGATTTTCTTCATTAGTTGGACAGAATGGTAATTCTCCTGTGGTATTAGGCGCTCGAGTGCTTCAGGATCTGGAGAAGCGGGCTGCGGTAGAGTCATCCAGCCGGGTGATGAGAAATGGCGGTGACCGCACTGTTGCCGAAATCACTAATGTGGCAAGGATTCTCCGAGAAACGGGGAGTCTAAAGACGTGGACCATGCGTTAACACAAGTTAAATGAGCGATCTAGAAGCCTATGGCAATGTACTTCCCAATAATGGAATGGAAGTATCGACTCCGCTCACCGCGCTTCTCGGAAGTGGTAATTCAACAGACCAACCACTGAGATCAACTCCAGAGAGGAGGGAGAGGAGTACTTCGTCGGTGCAAAGGAGAAGAGGAGAAGAGGATAGGATACAAAGGATCAAAGATTGGTTCGTGATCGGCACAAGCGCAGCAATCTCCGCCGCAAGTATAAATGTATAGGTTATAGAGAGTTTTAATTCTCGAGCGGCGGTATTATCTATCAAAGTGAGACATTCCATGAGGGGCATGTGGTCAAGATAAAGGCGTAACATTCCATGATTAGCATGACAACGCGTCAGAACCAAATGCTCAAATGCCACTAAAGCCCAAAAGAGTATGTCGGATGAGATCCGTCCAGCAAGATTTAACGCGCAAACGGAGCTTCCGGGGAGCTCACACGTTTTCGGGGGAGTCGGTAGTGTCGGCACCGCCGCGGCACAGGTCAGCAGTGAGGCACAAGTGCTTAGCGAGCAGGGGAGGTTTCTTGCACCATGTGTAGAAACTATTAGGAGTCGCAGAAAATGGCCAATGGTAATGGTTGGAGGACGGTATTTGACGTGCGATGGTGAGATGAAGGGTCGGATCTAAATCACTCATTCCATTCCTGCACTCACGGTTCATGGCTTAACAGCAGTCGCGATCCAACTATTTCTTTTGCAGCTCCAGCTCCAGCTCCTTCACCCCTACAAACCATCATCCTTGAGGCCACAATCCTGTCAACGGCAATCTTATCAACCATGGTGTTGGTAGAGATAAGTTGGTGTGTTTGTTTACACCAGTGTTGGCGTGTGGCTCCATCGTAGAGCGATTTACAACGCAGACACAGCAGTGGTCTTGCGTCAAATTCGAAGAACTATGGCCAGCACAGACTTGCCCTCATCGTCATCATCTATGTGCATGCCCTTTGCCAGGTGTTGAGTGGCACGCTGTATTCACGTGGCCACAGCCACGCAGACCAAATTAGGCAATTTTGAACCAACAGCCGCTAAATTGCAGAATACCTCGAGATCTCCCATCCCGCCTTCTCAAGTGGCTTCCTTCCTGGATGGTTCGTGTTCGGAATAAAGAGAACTGGGAGGATGGGCTTGGTGCCGCAGTCGGGCCAGGATCGGACCGTGTTTGTTCTATATTTACAACTCTTGGGCTGCTGCGGCGTACCAGGTTTATGCGGAACTGCGGTCATCGTCATCATCATTCAAAGTCCTTCTCACCCTCCTTCGCTACTCACAATACGTGTCTCATACACCACCACACTTGTGTGCTAAAATGAGAGGAATACGGCCCGCCCCTTGCATTGCCTACGCTATCGCAGGCGTATGCACAGCAGTGTTGCTCTTCTCTGGCTTACTCACCTTTCATGAACCGTCTCGAAACTCTCTCCTTCGTACATCTTGGCTAACGCCATCAACTCCACAACTCCTTCCCACCTTGTACGAAGCTTGGCTCCCAGATCGGACCCTGCCAGACGCACTCCTGCACCCGTCTCTCAATTTACTTGCATCTCGCCTCTCAGAGTTCCTTCATCGTCCAATACGGGCTTACAACGAATCCATCGAATTCAATCAACAACACTGCCCATTGTACATCTCCGACAAACTTGTCAATCCGGATCAGCTGAGAGGAGATGGCGAGTTCTGGAGGGAACATGTCGGGGTCACAGAAATTGCTGAAAAGCGCGCCGGGATTGTGAAGCATCTGGAGGAAAGGGTAGCTCAAGGTCTTGAAGTCGTAGGATCGAAAAACATGGGAGGTGGGAGGGGGATCGTTGTCGCGGGCGGAAATCAGGTCGGTTTAACATGTACGATCGACCTGGTCCCTGGTCCCTGATGCCGCCATTCTAGGACACCACCCTTCGCCTTATCACACTTCTTCGCCATCTCCAACGACTGAATAACACGCTTCCTATAGAGCTCTTTCATTTCCCAGGAGAGCTAACGGACGGGGCACAGAGGAAGGAGGTCCAAGAACTGGGAGCAACAATCCGGCAGGTCAGTCAGTTCTGCTAGGTGGTCAACGTCACTTATTAACATCGATTCCGGTTCGAAAAGATATCTGGAGTTGAAAAGGCGGCCGGAGCGTGGAAGGTGGGTGTTCGCATTCTCATTGTCCAAGTAATAACTAAGCTAACCAAATCGTGGCACTCTCTATCCAGAACTTTCAAGTGAGCTGACTAACTAACTTGTATATATTAAGATATCTAAGTTTTGTGTCACAGATCAAGGGCCTTGCCATCGTTGAATCTTCTTTCCGAGAAGTGCTCTATCTCGATTCCGGTGAGCGTCTGGCGGATCCAGATCGGGCCGCCATCAAGCAATTAACCCAACCCTTCCTTTTGCCCCATGCTTAAGACAACATTCCTCTTCGTGACCCCTCCCACCTCTTTTCATCCCCCATCTACCTCGAAAACGATCGACGCGCTGTGTTTTGGCCCGACATCTCCAAGGACCACGCATCCAATGCCATCTGGCGCATCATCGGCGACCAATGCACACTCGATCACTGGACCTTCGAATCTGGTCAAATTGTCATTGACAAGGCGGGAAACGACGGCTTGAACCTCGCCGCATTATGGATCGCCAGTGGGATGATGGATAGCGGAAAGGACGGGAGGGATTTCTGGTTCAAGATGTGTGGTGGAGATAAGGATACGTTCAGGTGGGCTTTCAGGAGCTTGGGGATCGAGTGGGGGAGTCCCCCGAGGTGGATGAGCGCGCTTGGTGGTTTGAGTGAGGAGGGTGGGAGGTTTTGTGGACAGTGCGTCATCTTTTCCTTTCGCGGTGTTATTTCCGAGCATGGGTGTGAAGACTAACGTGATGGCGTTATCTTTAGTACGACCTTGCAGTACGACCTTGTGACCCCAAAGGGATTCTCGCATCCTCCCCCACTCTTCGTTCATTCGTGAGTTTTAGAATTATGGGCTGAACGATTTCCGCGCTCACTGGCAAAAACCTTTAGAAATCTATTAAAGCATCTCGGTGGCGTCGGGATCAGCCGCGGCAACACCTTTACTCACGTAGTATGTACCCATTCCATGGATCGGCTCTGATGCTTAGAGACCAAATCGAGGTGTTTCGATAAAATTTTAGAAACGAATGTCACTAGACCAGTATACGGAATCGTCGCTGAACTTCGCTCATCTTTGGGTGTATTGGGTAAGTGGTCCCTTCTCTGCTCAGTGACACTTGGTACAATGGGACTCACTCGTATACCAAGGGAAATCTACAAGGGATGTGTCTCGACTTGGAACTACAAGACACTGCTGCGACCGGGCTTTCCGATGAGGAGAAACGAGAACAATATGTAGAAACAATAGACCTGGACGATCTAGAAGGTCGGCCGTTTGATGGGTTTGAAGATTCTTTCTGGGATCAAGGGGGGAGAGTGGGCGGATGGTAGATTAAATCATATATAATATCATTATATACGGTGTAACTGCAAACGTCTCGATGCCTCCCAGTGAATTATGAACTCCTTCACTGCCAACTGACGTTACCAAGGCTTGCCCTAGCACAAAGTAGGTCATCTGTCAATACTGCTAATGGAGTGGTTTTTTTTTTTATAGATGCGTCGAAACGGAAGGGTGGTCATCATTGTGACATATCAATTGAACGGCATTGGGTGCTTGGTTCCCTATAAACGATTGGGGTCGCGCAGCTAGGACCCTTTCCATGGTTCGTCTCGGAGGTAGCGGCTTTGATTGCCGTCCAACTCCAACACGAACAGCATTCCGGCCTGCTGCTGACCTTGGAAACATGCCCAGGAAGTACAAGAAGAGCAAAAAGAAGGAAGAGGACGTAAGCTAACTGCCACACTTAAGCGAACCCTGGATGACCCTGTCTCCTCCAAGCCTTTTCGCATGTCAGCAACACCACCAGAATGGTCTGACGATCCTGATCGAGAGTGGCCAGTCGATAAGATTGTCGATCATTGTATTACTCCGTCGGGAAAGTTTCGGTGAGCCTCATCCCCGCCCCGAGCCCTTCCTTTCTGCGCTATAACCTGCTATTTGCCATCGGTAGTTACAAGGTGAATGCACCTTTTCGACGATGCGTTATAATGCGAGGCTCGAATCCAACTGCGACTGACCTCTTGGTGCATTAAGATTGCGTGGCTCAATTGGGCCAGAGATAGTGATGGGACAAACACTACCTGGCAGGACGAGGATACGCTTGAAGCACATCACATCGATGCTTACTGGGATGCACACAAGAGCCTCCGTGACGCATACCAATTGTCTCAAAACATCTCTAGGCTTCCTACAAATGATTCTAAGCTTCCCAAAAACGTGTATCTAGAAGCCGATGTTCTCACCGACAAAACCGCCCATGTCCTTGCCTGGCGCACCATCGAGAGCAAAATCGATGTACAACGAAAGCGAGAGAGGAAGAAAACCCCACGAGCGGAAGAGGAATCGATCAGGAAGCGAATGGAGGAAGTCGACAAAGCTTCTCGCTGGGCTGAAGAGACCTTCGGTATTAACCCACTATTTGCGAATCTCCGCGGCCCGGCTACTGCAGGTATGTTCCGTTTATTGGCGGATCCAGAGCTTGCCAGATTATTGTCCTTTACCATCTATATAGGACCCTCTAGATCTGGTTCTGTTATCAGAAACCCTCTGTCACCGTCACCTCAGGCAGCCGAGCAGGCGGTACAAACACAGGCAGAAAACATCGAATACATCAACGTCGACTCACCGACGCCCCCTGACACTACTGAGCTCGATGGGGCCCTAGACCGATCATCCTCGACTTTCCCTCCAGTCATCGACCGCTTTACAGATTCGTCGCATCACGAAGGAAACGGCAACCGTTCAGATTCCGACGCCGAAGACAACCGGCTACACCCCACCTTATCCAAGGCTGAAGCTGAGGCAGAGGAAGAAGCGCAGTCGAGGTTGCATAACCCCATGACTCTATTTGATCTCCAACCCCTGTGGAATGCTGCAACGGACCTTGCTGGTGCGGCGAGAGTCGAGATCATCTATGACAGAGATCTTGATGGGCCTGATGATATCCCTCCCCTTCCTCTCGATTTCAAATATATCGAGAACTCGTACATCATGTCAGTGTGGTCTCTTGACCAAGTTAACCTCGCTTGGGGTCATTGCTCATGCTCATGTACCACCCCCTCAGACCACCATCGGTTTGGACTTCGCTGGGCGCCTCTTTAAGGGCGTACATTACTGGATGTCCATGTAATGGCATATGCGACATGGAAGGAAGCGCAGATTGCGCATGTCAATCGCACTCGGCGATGGACAACCAGTTTGCATACGATTCCAGGGTACGATGTTTCTTCTGTAGAACCAAATGCCTAATTCATTTCATTCCATTCCTTCATAGGGTGTCTTTTTGTTCAATAACTTGAATGAAGAGGGGGATAATGTCGAAGTGTTCGAGTGCACCAGCGTGAGCATTGTACAGTGATGATTACTGCCACTTCTGATCTGTATTACGCTATTTAGGCATGTCATTGTGGCATGAGATGCCCTAACAGGACGAGCCAGAAACCGCGAGACGTTCTTTTGGAAGTCTTTAAGACTCAAAAGTGTGGTTGGGGTGTCAGGAGCACGGAAGTACTACCAAGAGGGAAGGTGTTGGGTATCTTTACCGGGTCATTATTCTCCTAGGTTTCTCCTAGTTCATCAAGCTGATGATTTCTTCGTCGTCTATTAGGAAACTTATGTATGTTCAATGTTTCGCTTTGCCAATGCCTTTTAGCTTACCTGTTACGACGTATTATAGAACACGCGGGCGTTCAGAGGAGCTGGAGGCAGCCCGCCGCGAGGAGTGGCTGCAGAACATGAAAGAGCACCTAGAAAGTATCGTGGACGGCGACGATGAGGATTACGCCTTCCTCGACAGAAGGGGCTACATATTTGACCTGGACTGCGGCGAGCACCTTGGAACAGAAGACCCGAAAGATGGAGACCATGATGGAGACATCGATATGGTACCAAATCAAGATAGGCCACGATATTCCATTGACGCATGGGCCGCAGGTACGATGTCACATGATGCTTGGTGCGCACTGGTACTTGAAACTTAATCCCAACCATGTTGTTATTTCAGGAAACTGGACCCGCTTCCTCAAGTAAGCTAACAGCTGCGGGAAGGCGTCAAGTTGATGAGCGTTCTGCTGACGCATTACAGTCACGCATGCGATCCTAATGTCAAGGTCTACACTGCTATCACCGAGCCATATCACCACGAGGTATGATAAATCTGCCCAAAACCGTTCCAAGGAGTCACCATGATATGATACCCTCGCCGATCGAAATTTTAGAACCCGCCTCCGGGAAGCCTCGTATTTGTGACAACACGAAGGATCCGCAAGAGGGAGGAGCTCCGAATTGACTACAACCCAGGTCTCAAAGCGTTGGGCAAGGGAAAACGTCAGAGGCAGGATGGGTCGATGAATCTGAAGTTGTTATCCATGAACAGCTTGATACGGGCAGGGTCAAGTACGTCGACGCTAAGAAGCGATTCGGCTTCGGTACTGGGGGGATCACGGACAATGGATTCGGACGAGGAGATGACAATCATTGGGTCGGAGAGGGGGGAGAAGGGCAGGAAGGGTAAGAAGGTCGACCTCAAGGCAGATCAAGTGCGATGCGAGTGTGATTCTGGGAACTGTAGGGTCTGGATCAAGGTGTAAATAAGTGAATCGAGTGGACTCTCTAGTGGACTTCCCTTGCGCATTCTAGTACCATACATAGCCGCCGGTAGAATCTACCAATTTCCTAATTTCAATCTCGACTCCATCTCAATGGCGTCAACGCGTTCCGCTGACAACGATCTCCTTGCGCCCCAGGAACGACCGGCAAAGCGGCCCCGTCCTAGTGTGGAGCCGGTGGAGCAGGAGGGAAATGTTCAAGCGGCGGGCAGTGGGGAGGCGCCGGTTGGCGACGAGGAGGAAGGTGAAGATGAGGAGGATCCTATGGAGGCTCAAGATGCAGCATCATCAAGGCGGTCTGATCTCTACTTAGATACTGTGAGTATATCTTGCCCGCTAACCATAACAGTGAGCTAACGGACGGGTCTCTTGGTTGCAGGTGAACCGACAGACGCTCGATTTCGACTTTGAGAAAGTCTGCTCCATCTCATTAAGCAACATCAATGTATATGGGTGTCTTGTGTGCGGAAAGTACTTTCAAGGGAGAGGGAAATCGACATTCGCGTACGCACATTCAATACACGAGGATCATCATGTCTTCTTGAATCTGGAAACACAAAAGGTGAGTTTACGATCCGTGCTTGTTACGCGGCGTCGCATGCTCACATGTATTGAATTGGAGGTGTATATCCTCCCGGATGGATATGAAGTTCACGACCCATCTCTCGACGACATTGCAGCTGTACTCGCGCCCGTCTTCACGCCCGCTCAAGTCGCGGAATTGTCCTCACCCTCCCACATCCATAAACTTTCTTACGACTTGAGTTCAAAACCATATCTACCAGGCTTTGTCGGTCTCAACAACATCAAGCGGAACGACTACCTGAATGTAGTTATTCACGTGCTCGCTCACATCACACCACTACGAGACTTCTTCCTTCTCTTCAAGCCAATCAAGCCAGCCGCGACTGTCGCTACTACAAAGGGATCTGCTCCTGCGGCACCGACTGCACGCTCATCAGAGCTCTTAAACCGCTTCGCTGCCCTCGTCAAGAAGCTTTGGAATCCTCGACTCTTCAAGGCGCAAGTCAGTCCCCACGATTTCTTGCAGGAGGTTGTACGGGCATCAGGTGGTAAATTCAAGATAACGGAGCAAGGAGATCCCGTGGACTTCCTCGGATGGCTGCTCAACCATCTGCATGTGGATCTTGGAGGGTCGAAGAAGCGTTCCAGTGCGTCAGGGATGATTTGATTATTCCCGAGACGGTGGTGGACGTAAGTCTTTTTCTGATCCTTTGTATGCGTAGGCGTGGTACATGCGACTTTACAAGGGAATCTGAAGGTAGAGTCGCAGCAAGTTGTTGCCAGACCAGATTGGGAAGGGAATCAGAGGACCGAGTTCCGAATCGACGAAGGTTGGTTCCCCCTCCACAACTTTCAATCCACAAACCATTTATTCTTTCTGATACTGCCAGAATCAAAGATACAGCGTTCTCCGTTCCTATTTCTTAGCGTGGATCTCCCACCACCGCCACTATTTCAAGACGCCGTAGAGAAAAACATCATCCCACAGGTGTCTCTTGCTTCAGTCCTTGCCAAATATGATGGCAAAACCGTTCAGGTAGGCTGTTCGGAGCTCGCCGCGCCGGTGTACCGACTAACCTTTGACTCCGCCACAAATAAGGAATCGGGAGCTCAAGTTCGGAGATTTAAGTGCGAAAAGCTCCCACCTTTCATCATCCTTCACTTCAAGCGGTTCACGAAGAACATGTTTGTGGAGGAAAAGAACCCCACGATTGTCAATTTCCCCCTCAAGGGTATCGACTTCTCACCGTGTAAGTCTAATATCCGTCATTTGCCCTTCTCGTCTTCTAGAACTAATTGAACCTCGTACAGACGTAGAAACCAACGGCAGCCCGCCAAACCCGATCCCATACGACCTCGTTTCGAATGTTGTCCACGAATCTACGGCAGGTACAACCCGCGATAAAGCGAACACTGTGTGGAAGGTTCAACTTCGGGCAGGACGAGTGGGCGGATCTCCGGTTGCATCCACTTTGGGAACGGGTGCGGGTGCAGAGGACGAGAAGTGGTTCCAGTTGCAGGATTTGGTTGTTGAGGAGGTGCAGAAGGAGATGATCTTCCTTGGCGAAACGGTGCTGCAGGTCTGGCAGAGGAGGGACATTACAGATACCTTGATGCGGCATGCGGCATAATTCCAGTCCGTCTTACAATCCGATGCCTTAGCTACATGTACCTGCTAGAAGCTTCCCTTCAAATCAGTTGATTTAATGCAGTCTGTTCTTGTCGATTCGTTACTGTGCGAAGTCCGGCGTCTTCGGGTGTGCCCAGTCCTTATTGAAACTTGAAAGTGGAGTCCCCCTGTGAGGGTGAGTTATCCATAGCACAAGCCAAAGCAGCTATTGGAGTCCTTATTGATGCTTTAACCTTGAACATAAAAGGAGAATCAGGCATATTCGAGAGCGAGCATCAGGGATTTCACCGCCGGAACGAGCTGGATGGCAGATTACGATCCTGGTACGCGTTGGGACCTACGCAATTCAGTATAGCTACTTACGCGACTATTAGACGCCGGCAATCCTCATGCTGGTTGGCAGATGCATTCCTCAGGCGGCTCGGCCTCTTCTCCAACAGCATCTTCATCGCGCCCTCCATCCTCTTCAACCCTCTCCCCCGACTATGATGATGACGACAACTCCCTGGTCCTCATCCCACCCAATTCGGCAGCTTTCAACATGAAACGGCACCAGACCGCGGGGAATCCGCTGCCAAAGTCAGACGAGGTCAAGAAGCTGGGGCCGTGGCGGATGAATGAGAACAAGCTCAAAACATCCCAAGGTATCCTTGTCGTCTGCCTGAACATTGGTGTCGACCCACCAGATATGGTCAAGACCAATCCGTGCGCCATACTCGAGTGTTGGATCGATCCCTTTAGCCTTCCACCTAGCAAGGCGCTGGAGCACATCGGCAGGAACCTCAGGATGCAATTCGAGAGCGTCAACCCAAGAATGAAGTACAAACCAGAGCTGGATCCCTCGGTTGAAGAGACTCGAAAATTCTGTATCAATTTGCGCAAACTCTGCAAGGACGAACGCGCGTTATTCTACTATAACGGACACGGTGTGCCGAAGCCTACGTCGAGCGGTGAGATCTGGGTCTTCAACAAGAACTATACCCAGTACATCCCCGTCTCGCTTCATGACCTCCAGGGCTGGCTCGGTACCCCCACCATGTACATATGGGATTGCTCCGCTGCCGGTCACATATTGGAAAACTTCGACAAGTTCGCCAAGAAGCGGGATCAGGAGTTCTATACGACACATCCCGATCCTGCCACACACGCCACATACTCGCCATTCGCCGAGTCAATCCATCTTGCAGCTTGCGCGGCTGATGAGACGCTACCAATGGCCCCAGAACTACCAGCGGACGCGTTCACGTCAGCACTCACGTCCCCAATCGAAATGGCCCTTCGGTTTTATGTCCTACAGAATCAGTCGCGGCTCAACGTAACCATCGATGAGGCAATGAAAATACCAGGTGATCTCAAGAATCGGAAGACCCCCCTTGGCGAACTCCACTGGATCTTTACTGCGGTGACCGACACTATCGCATGGACCGCCCTTCCCCGAGATCTATTCAAGCTCCTATTTCGACAGGACTGGATGCTCGCCGCCATGTTCCGAAACTATCTCTTGGCGGAGAGGATCCTTCGGAGGTATAACTGCACCCCAAAGACCACTCCTGCGCTACCACCGACGTACATGCATTCACTGTGGTCATCGTGGGATCTCGCCGTTGACAAGATCCTCGTCCAGCTCAAGGTGTTACTGCCGTTCCTCGAAAATCATACATTCGAAATTGAGCAACCCGATTTGCCATACGAAGGAGTCGCGGGGACGTTCTTCAAGGATCACTTGCGGGCCTTCGAGGTGTGGCTCAACCGTGGTGGATCGTCCGTCGGTTCCAATCGCCTGACCGAGAACCCTAAGCTCATCATTCCCCCACGTATCGCGGAATCGGAAATCCCGCTTCAGCATCCCACCGACATCATCGCAAGTACCACTGGTCGGTCGCGGCCCGTCACGCGGGACGCGAGGGACAGGAGTCTAACACACCGCGATCCACCGGATCAGCTCCCCATTCTTCTACAGGTACTCCTTTCTATCGATCATAGGGTACAGGCCCTAGTTCTTCTCAGCAGCTTCTGCGACCTCGGTCCATGGGCTGTTCATCTATCCCTGACGATCGGCATCTTTCCCTACGTCGCGAAACTCCTCCAATCGCCTTCACCGTCGCTTCGTCCCGTATTGATCTACATCTGGTCACGCATCTTAGCGTTTGATCAAGGGTGTCAGGTCGATCTGTACAGGGATCCGACCGGTCCGGATTACTTCGCGAAGCTGCTCAAAGATGACGTGGATCTTGAGGTTCCGAACGCAGGCGAGCATAAGGCGATGTGCGCTTTCATTTTGAGCATGGTGTGCCGAGACTATCCGCCGGGACAGCAGCAGTGTTTCGCCATCGGTTTACTCAATCACGCTATCGCTACCACTAGAAGCGATGATTATCTGATGCGACAGTGGGGGACGCTTTGCATGGCAATTCTGTGGGACGACTTTGACGAGGTGAAGGCGCACGCGATCGAGCGGTTGAAGGTGGACACGTTGTTAGAAGCATTGGTCTTTGATGATGCAGCAGAGGTCCGAGCAGCGTCATTCTACGCCATCGGAACCCTTTATGGGGCGAGTTCGTCGTCGAAGGATGAGAAGAAGGGCGGAGGTGGAATAGCAGGTCTGGTCAACCTAGAGGAACGGGATCATCTTGGGTTTGAACTTCGCTTCGCCATGCCCATAATCCTACCTGGGAAGGAAGACGGGAGTCCAATGGTGCGAAAGGAGATGCTTGTCGTTCTCAGCTGCCTGGTCCGGGAGTGGAGAGGGTGGTTTGTTGTAGCGGCTTGGGCTTACTGGGAGGAACACCGGATCCACACTGCGAAGCAGAACCGCGCATCTGGAGCGGTGCGGGAGGAAGATGACGACGACCTAGTCGCCAATACCATCGCCGACTGGATCGAACGCGCCTCGCCACCGGACAGCGAGGAGATACGTGGTCAGACGCATGCTTGGTTCCAGTCGTTCTTCAACCTCTACGCCGTGATATTGAACTTGACAATGGATCCCTATCCCGAAGTCGCCACGTATGCACAGACCATCGCCGACTATGTCTTAGCTCTCTTGTTGGAGAGCCCGTTCGCGAAGCTAGCGAATTCGTCTTTGCACTCCGCACCCATGCCTCGAGTCCCACCGTCTAACCAGCCGCCATCTAGAAACGTTGCTACTCAACCTCGCACGAGGGTCGCCTCGCTTCAGGGACTCCAAGGACTCCAGGGCTTCACCCAAGTGAAGAATAGCGTACCGTTATCAAGGACAGATACTATGGACAGTAATTTGACGAATGGTACGGCCACGGCGCTGTCATCAACTATAAAGCGAACCTCGTCCTTTGCGACCAGTCTCAAGAATCTGGCAACAGGGTATGCCTTTCCGGCGGTTGCAGAGAAGGAGAAGGGCGAAGTAGTACCGGAGACTACAGAGCAGCCAACTGCTCATCCGCCACGGCCAGAGTTCCACGCAAGTGTTCCGCAGCCTAGACTCAGTATCGCCAAATACCGGTCACCGTACTGTGTGGAGGATGAAGAGACTTCCGATGAGGCAGCCGCAAGTGGGATGAAGTCACCAATTCCTAGTATACGATCCGAGCCTTACGCGGCGAGAGATCGACGCTCGATCGCATCGTCGATATCGGCCCCATCCACACCGTCTGCAAGAAGGCAGGGTGGCTTCCATTTCCCGTCATCTGGGACAGCAACACCTACATCCTTCGATGATTCGTCCTCCATTCCTTCATTCCCGTCATTCTCAGCAACCGACGTTGTCGAGGCTCTGATCGAAGAAGACTGGGAACGCCTTCGAGCGCGACGGCGAGCGGCCAACCGTGTAAGAGAGGATCAGCGCAAAGCCATCGAACGTGAGAGACGTGCAAATGGCCTTAAGGAAATAGAAAAGACGCGACAGGAGCAGATACATATGCAAGGACAACCGGGTCGGCCGCCGGGGCAGCCGGGTGTTGTTCAAGTGCCTCAAGTCCCCGCCCAGGCTCCCCCACCGCAGGCTGTCGGAGCAACTGCGACGCCAATGTATATGCGCGGGAACTCTGCCCTTCCTGCAGTCAACGGTCATGTTGCCGCAGTTGGCCAACACCCGCCACCGCACAGTCAACAGAGTGCTCATCCACACGCAGAAAGTGGGCACAATTCCCAACCAACATGGTCATCTTCACCTTCTAGCAGTTTTGCAACGATGGATTCCGATGGACCTGCTGCTCCCATGGGCATTGGGACTGGTGCCACGCTCCAAAATGTCTTGCCTTTGAAGAGCACGTACTTTGATTGGAGTGTTGAGTACTTCTTTGAACCTCAGATGCGAGTGAGTGTTGTTTATATCTCTAGTCGCTGATTCGAAAACTAAATCATGCTCTATTAGCTATCCGAGGCTGATGAGCCGGGAAGCGTCGTTTGGAATGAGCAAACATGGAGGGGATCCAGGAATGAACAGATTCGGTACACCACCCATAAACAAGGACTTACTGCTAGTGAGTGATACTTTCGGTGATCGTATCGGACTAAGCACTAATCACACATCTTTGCAGACCGTGGGTCCTGGGATAGGAGTCTCGTCACTCTGAACACGGTGCATCCTGTTGTTGAGATGAGGTTCCACCAGTACGAAACCCATTTGGCCATGACGAACGCGGAAAATCTCGTCAGGTATGCCCCCACTGTTTTTCCGTTACTATTATATTTAGCCTAAGCCCTCGCTATTTTCTAGTGTCTGGGATTGGTCAAAGAAGAAGCGGATCGCATGCTTCGATAATGGCAATCCAACCGGGACGAGTGTGACGTCTTTGACATTCATCAACGAAGATATGCAAGCGCAGATCATGACAGCATCCTCGGATGGCGTCGTCCGCATCTATCGAAACTATGATCCCGATACGGCCTTTGACGACTATCCGATCGAGTTGTCCACAGCCTGGCGAGCACTTCCTGAATTGGTCATCTCGAAAAGACGAGGTGGCGTCGTGACGGACTGGCTGCAACCTTATGGGATTTTGGTTGTGGGTGGGGACTCCAGGGTTATCAAGATCTGGGATTGCCATAAAGAGATGTCCATGGCGGTATGATGTTTCACAGATATGCTTCATATACACCTAAGCTGATGGTTGAACCTCCCGCTGCATAGAACATCGAGACGGACTCGACGAGCTGCGTTACCTCGATAGCGTCCGACCTTGACGGCGCGACTACTGTCTTGGCCGGAAATGCGGAGGGCGAGATAAAGGTGTACGATCGCCGCACTTCGGGCTCGCAGATGATGGTGAAGGACTATCGGCAGCATTCGTCGTGGATCCAGAACCTTCATTGGCAAAGGGGAGCTGACAGAGAGATCGTCTCAGCCAGGTAAGTTCTTCTGACGATTTCCTTTCTACTCGACACTAACTCGGTTTTTTCAGTGTCGACGGTGACGTTCATCTGTGGGATATTCGGTCCGCTACAGGATCCGTGATGGATTGGCGACCACATCCCAATGGTCTGGCGAGTATGGCTGTCCATGACCATACAGGGGTCTTCGCTACGTAAGTCTGATTGGTTCTATATTCGCTGTGCACCCATCTTATTGAGTATCAAACCCATCATAGCACGTCAGCCATTACGGCCTCATCCTGGCGACAACAGACCGTTGTCGTCCAACCTTTGCCACCACACAACTCCACACCCTGTATCACTCGTGTCGATTTCAACACAGGTCTTCACTATCCACCTCCACGATCGTCATCGCTCACTTCAAAGTACTTCTCAAGTCCGAACGCGTTAGCCTTCCACCCGCACGAGATGATGTATGCGTATGGTGGACCCGACGGAAAGGTCAAGCTCATGTCGTGTAATCTGAAGGATTTGGAAGCGAGGATGCGGATGCCATTTGATCTACCGGTGCCAGGCGGGATGGGTATGGTTATGAACGGGGGAATGCCTAGCACACCTTTGGCTGGATGAATACTTAGAAGTGGCCATTTTGGATTCAAGATCGTTATATGGATCGTCTGATGTGATGCGGACTGCTTCCTGTGTTATGGTTCTTTGAATCTGTCAAGAATTAGTTTTTGTTGTTTTCAGCTTTGATTTTTCCATGACGTTGATTGGTAGCAGTCTTGCTTGTATATACTAGCGCTGGATGGGAAGGGCGACGCAATAAATATAATGCACGCAAGTGTAATGTGATGTTGCAAAGTGCTGCGTCTACGCGTCTAGTAATCGGATGCCAGGGCCCTGTCGAGAGCTGAGGAAGACCTGTAAGACGGAAGATGCTGCAGTCGGCCATATATAGCGTTAGCCTCACTTCGGAAAACAAGGAATGTATTGTGAAGTGCGCCGAACCTTTCTTCTTGACCACGACTGTAGGCTCTGCACTCCCCGGTGACGTCCCGAGCTTCACAGCTTCCATGAACGCCTTGACATTGTTGGTCACGTCCTCCAAGGGCCAACTCACCTATCAGCAGCGATACTTTCAGTCCATCAGATTCAATGGGAAGATCAGAAACCACGCACTCTTGCTACTGGGGCCCTGATGACACCTAGCCGGTCACCCTTCCAATTCATCGTGCCCTGAGCGAGCTTGACCGCACTGGCGACGTTTGTGGTGACGGTTCCACGTTTCTCAGATGGCATGAGCCCCTTTGGACCGAGGAATCGGGCAAGCTGTTTCTGGACGATGGGAAGCAGGGTTGGTGTACATATCACCTTCGTTGGTGTGAGCTTGGAGGATAATAACTGTCGTTGGAGATGAACCGTTAGGAGATTGATCATATATAAGAGAGGAGTTTACTGACGTCGGGTATGAGCTCTTCCCCGCCGACGTGGTGCGCACCAGCAGCACGAGCAGCGTTGGCCGACTTCCCAGTGGCGAAGACGAGCACCGTCTCCGCAGATGCTCGTGCATCCCTCGGTAAGGAGATCTTGCCTCTCGGTACTGTCTGACCACGAATGAACTTTGTCGTTACTGTAAGCTCGTATGCCGATGCTGGGGCAGCAATTTCAACAGCCTAGAACCAGCGTCAATCCTTATGGTCGGGGAGCTCAAGTAACCTGTCGACACGTACCCGGAGAACCGCAACGGCGTCCTGAAGAGTCATTGCTTCTGAGTTCGCTGCATCTTTGGCCTTGGCGCGTTTAGCAGCTTTGGCGGCAGCGGCTATGACCTTGGAAGCATGCCGTGCGGACGAGGTGGATATGCCCCTGGAACACGAAGCCTGCGCGCCGTTCTAACTGTTAGCGCCATTCTAAGAGCTTGTGTAAAGCACATACTGATGCGTTGAGAGCAGCGGAGTAGCCAAGCCTCGCAGACACTAAGCTCATTGAGTATATGTATGTCGGTCGGTCAAAATTAGGAGCTTGCCCGATCGATGTTTGCTTGATGTCATTTGGCGCTGCACCCATTTTTCGACTCTGCACAACCCACAGCCATCCGTGACAAAAATGCTTTCTCCATTCGCATTGACGTGTCTTCGCAGCCGCATTATATCCAGTCCATCCACCTCGCTCACAACCGTTAGGAATGCAGCCGCAGCCGCAACCAAAGGTCGAAAACGACCAGCACTCACGGCAGCTCAACTCAAAGAGGAAGCCATGAAACGACTCCTCTACCCAAGTCTCCTTGGCAAGCCACGCATCAACCCCACTGGAATACATAGGAGGGAGGTGAATCGCGCCCTCCGACGCGTCATGCGATCTGCCGAGGCGCACGAGACCATCCAGAGGGCTTGGCAACTCCACAAGCGTCAGCTGCGCGAGCAGCGTGCGGAGGACATGAAGATCAAATACGACAGCATGAAGAACGCGATGGATAAGCTGAAGAAATTGGATAGGCGTTTGTATGATATCGCTGTGGCCAAGGTGGATCCAAGGGGGATATTACCGGACGATGCCGAGGATCTAAAACCGTTGAAAGGACCTGCTAGGCGGTTTTGGTTGTCGAGAGTTCAGGGATTGTTCCCGAGGGAGATGTGGATCCCGACAGATACGCCTCGTAAAAATGGGTGGAGTTATGAATGGAAGGCACCGCCATCATCCACTGGCAGTAGCAAGTCCACTGCAACACCATGATTTATGGTGAGCTATTTCCATTTCACCGTGCATCCCCGCCATCCTGAAGCATGTTCTAACTCACCTAGGTGCTTAGACCTTTGTCTGACTATATCTTATCTGTGTTCCCCAAGCCATAGCTCGCATGTACTGGCGATGGTTATTTACGTCTTCGATTTCTATTCATGGAATGACATCGAATCGAACGGACTTCGTACAACGAAGGCTTCCCATGTGAATGAGGCCAGTAGGCATCATGAATAGATCTACTGTGATACATCGCCAAATGTATACGTGCCGATGTACTTCTCAAAGTCAAAGTCATCCTCCTCATCCTCCTCCTCTGCTGCTCCTTTCTCTCCAGCCTTAGTCGGTGTACGACCTCTCCTCCGCACCTCTAGGCCATTCTTCGGCGGGTGAGGGAAGATATCGCCCCAGCTCGATTTACGAGCGTCATGATACGCCTGTTTCCCTTGGGATCGCGGGATCGTAATCCTAGAGATATTTCCTGTTTGTGCACCCAACGTCGATTAACATAAGGAATTAAACGAGTAGACGGATAACAGTGTACTCACCATCGACAGTGCAAGCGTCCAAGATGACGTGACCACTCCGCTTGATCGGAGGGTAGATCACGCGAGGCCACCCATACGACTCCAAGCGTAGAGAAGCCATATCAGCCGCTACCTCCGCCTCACTCTGAGTTGCTGTCCCTGAATCATCGTCCGCAGGTGCCTTCCCTGGAAGGTGAAGAGCACCAGTCTCATCCTCCTCAACCACAGCACTCCCACCTTCCTGCTTCCTCTCCTTCCTCTCCACACTCAAAGCCTCATCTCTCGCCACGGCGCCCCTCCTCATCCTTTCTGCCCCACCCGCGACCTCCATGTAAGCCATATCTGTCACCTCTGGTCTCGTTCCACGCCTGATCACAACATACGAGTACGTCACGTCCTCGGTCGCCTTATACGCATGTTTTGTGAGTCGAACAAACTCGGGGCGTTGAAGTCTTTGGGTGAAGTGGCAGAACGATGTGGGTCCCATCAGTTGCGTGGCATCTTTTTCTAGTTTCTTCGCCTTCTTCCGAGCTTGTTTAACGTCGTCCTTGCGACGCGGTCGGTCTGTGAATGGGTCGTGGAGTGGACATCGGCCATCGTGTGGGCACTAGATGGAAGAAGAGTTTCGTGTCAGCGTTGCTAAAACTTTGGAGACAGAAGTAGAGGGTCTCACCGGTGCCACGACGTGGCTTCCCAGCCGTTTAGAGGCGTCCGCTGACGCAACCGGAGATGGAGTAGACCCCTGCTGACTAGTCTCTGCATGCTGCTCGGCTTCCGCGTCGACCGGTTCGTCCGCGTGCTTCGTTTCCTGCCGTCCTTTCCGAAGCAAGAACTCTCGTGCATCAGCCACATACTGAAATCCTTCCTTCGTACCATGATCTATCACGATCTAAGTTTGAAAATTAATTTGTTGAGTCTCTTCGGCCGTACTTGAGAAAGGATATATGTAAACGCATTACCATGTACTCAGCGCCCGTACTCCACATCTCCCGTAACATCTTTTGTCTGTCGAGATCCGTCTTTAGGTCAGACAGGGAGAATGCACAGACTGCTGCGGTTTTTTCTGGCGCTGTCGACAATTCCCGTACCTTCGCAGAGTCGAGAAGTGCTTGTGAGTTAGCTCGCCTCTGAAAAGAGACTAGAAATGCGAGTCGACTTACAGGACCCCAAAAATTCTCAAATTTGATATTCGTGCGAGGAACATTTGCGGCTATAGCGAGAATATTTAGCATAGGTGAACGAAATACAGGTGAAGCTACAACTTATGCGAACCTGTGATGAGAGCCTGGGCCATTGATACCATGCCAGATCGATTGTCAAAACCCATGTAGTGATCTATACTCTTGAAAGTATCACGAGCAGCCCTGTATAGTCGGGATGGATATGAGCGAGGGGATCATCCGGGGTAGAAGAATAGTCAAGACTGAATGTGACCTTACCACAAAACTGCGCCCGCCTTGGCACCAAAGTCGACGATACTGTCAATCTCCCAATCCCGTCCCAGCCTCTGCTTCGCTTCCTCGAACACCGTGGCAATCGCGGTATAGTGAGCTGGCATCGCGACGGTCGCAAACGCTAGTCCATCCCTCGGACCCATCATCTTCTCTTTCTTCTTGGAGGAATGTTGAGGGGTCTTTGAAGACCACCGAAGGTCGTGTACGGATGCGGGTGATGGATGTAGGAATAATCTCTTGGCGTCAGATCGTAACTGGTATTTATCGGTCTCTGCAGTAAGCGACCAAACCAGCGTGTTTAGATGCCCCGTTTTCAAAATCCAAACATAGAACGGCGTGTTGTGACAAACCAGATACCATGCCTGTAATTGCATCAACCAATTCTTCCGAAAGCATGATCATTCCAGGCCTATCACTTCCGAGCACGGCAGCGGGAGACCTTCGTTCCTCACGGTGCTCAAAACCCGATAGCCCATCTGCCTCCGTATGTGCTGGTTCAAGGTTCAAAATAGGTTCTTCCATGTTGTCATAGACATGAAGCTCTGTCGGCGGCTTTGGGTGCGAGTGATGCCTCTGTTTCAGATGTTTGAGCGAGTCGCCCGCGTCGTGCAGAAGGTCACGGAGGGAAGGGTCCAAGTCTATCGGGACGTGCGGTGCGCGTTGGGGATTCGCGTCGTCGTGTAACATTGAGTAGCAGCGAGAGCCGGTGGACTTGGAGAGCAATGTTTGCAATAGTTTCGTAAGAGCCCTAGACTTTGACGCGTGTAACATGCTTGCAACGTCGTGGTGGGTGAGGGGAAAAATTCGGCAGGAGGCGCTTTGGCTTGCAACTTGACGTGGGAAGATTGGAGACGGGGACTTCCTCGAATTGAATCCTTATCATTTCATTGGCCTACAACTACCACAATTATACCCCGTTTCTAGAGACTTGGATATAAATGGGTCATTTGTAACGATTTGTTTTGTAGACGCCACTACTTCATGGAGAATAGTCAAATCCAGGAGCCTGTGTTGCAAGTACAGTTCCTTCTTACTTGCTGAGGCGCTTCTCTTCGGTTCTGCATCACCATTTGAATTGCAGCAAGCATTAACCACCTTATATAACGCAATCCGGTGCGCATGTCGAAGGACTGCAATGCGCTCTGTCGGAACAAACGCATAATCCGATGTCGCCGCGTTCGACTCCGCTGTTCGATCTGAAAGCCTGCTTCGTTGCTCAGCTGGGCACTCCAGCTTCTGGTTCTTCATGGGATAGTTTCTTGGAACGCGTACCGCCTCAGTAATCAGGAACGACATCCGAATCCCTTTGGACTATTAGGTAGCAACTCCCATCATCGGAAGAAAGTAGTCCATTATGGCTCTTGGCAGTTATTATTACAATGAGGATCGCACTGTGAGGAGCGGACACCTTTTTCGGCTGTGTAGATGCAGTGTAGCGTTGAGGGATACGGTATTGACACCCCAATAAGATGTGATAACATACCAGGTGGACTGTTCGGGAACTTTGCTCATTCAGCCACCTAGCTGAGACAACTTCCAAAGCCCTATAAATAGTATTTCTCGCTGTGTATCTGCTACTTGACAGCTGTATCTCGTCGCAAGGTATTATTCCGGGCTATTAGCTGGCCGGAGTCGCGAAGTTATGGCGCAAACCAGGAGCTCAATCCGCTATCGTATGTAGGGTAGGAGAGCCATAGGTTGATGATTGAATTCAGTTCTCAGCATTAGGCTTCGTTGATCACTTGAATCACGGTACCGATTTATTGCAAAGACATGTCGAATTGTGGGCAATAGGCACTCTTCGGAGGGTTGAGGTGCTTGAAAACATTTATAGCATCTTTATAGCATCTACATTTGCCGTACACGAAAAGCTATCAACTGCGGAAGTCCGAAGGCTGCCACACCAGAGAGCAAGGCTTGTTCGGAAGCATAAGGATAAGGAAAACGAGAGGGTTTCTTCAAAAGGGAGCGTCACTCGGGTTAATACCCAGGGCGATCAGGACCTTCTTCGCAGCGATGTCCCGAGCCGTTTGCTTCTGAGTTGTGGGTTCGTCATTCGTGTATAGCTGGCCGCGATCTATTTCGTTCGTTTTTTTTAGAGAGAGACATCAAAATAATAATTTAAATATCATGCAGGTGAAGGTCTCACAATAAAAGGTAACCACCCATCCAATTCCCGCAGCCTCATTCTCGCACACTGTAGTTTCTGTCCAGTGCATGCCCTGCTGAAGTTTGAGGGTCCTGAAGGTGTTATGTAAATGCATACAGTACCTGCACACTAAAGAAACAAGTTAGAAGCGTTCCTTCAACACTGGGACCATCGGTGTAAGCATACTGGGATTCTCCATTGTATGCAATCGGCCAGAAGCGGGAAAGATCAGATTTTATGAGGGTTTGATACTGAGCGAAATAGAAGGAAAGAAGACGGGAGTACTGGTTTGTGAAGAAATCATTCACTTTGAAGTCCACTTATATAGGTAGAGGGACACCACTTCGTGGGGCCACTGATGTTTGGATTTGATACGATTAGTTGATTGTCTGTAGCGATCGGAGGTCTGATCGAGGACCAGCGTCAAAAACCTGTGTTCGTGTGTCGGTCGTGTGGCGAGGGTTGCCCGCTCGGGCTGGTGCCAATCCAGCTTAACCGCACCTGATCCGCTATTGTGTACAAAGAAGACTGGGGTCGGCTGGGGTAGGGCAAACAACAGGGCCCATACT
The DNA here is from genome assembly GCA_019633535.1 of Tulasnella sp. JGI-2019a. NCBI lineage: Eukaryota > Fungi > Basidiomycota > Agaricomycetes > Cantharellales > Tulasnellaceae > Tulasnella sp. JGI-2019a. The sequence continues at coordinate 39,387 of WSUE01000095.1, read as the reverse complement.
TTGGTACAGACACAAAAATAGTCGGACAATGCATCGCGGACGTGGGTTGTAATGTGAGAATAGAAACATCCGGCGAGATCTGTTTGCGGAGGTTGTTGCCTTGAGCCTTGATCATGTTGAAAGCTAGGGAAGGACCCGAGTATATTAGCATTCCTACCATAGTAAGAAAGATTCAAGATGAAGGCGTGGCGTCGTGTGGTGGGATATGGAGGAACAGGTTTGATCACGACCCGCTCAATACTGTGGCTGGGTGAAAAGCCCGGTTTCCAATGTATGACCGCCGTATCTTTGATCGGGGTGCCAGATTGAGTCGCGGACAACTGACATTTATCAGACAAGGCGTCAGGCATCAATAGGTACAGAACTCGTTGCCGCACATGTTTCCAGTGTATAGAGATGCATGACACCTCAAGATCTTTGGGCTCCGTATTAGACCGCCAGTGTATTAAAGGAGGAAGTGGAACATGGGCGTTGGTCCCAATGTACCCGCGACGGTGTTAACCGACAATCCTCATTTGGACAATACCAAACCTAGAGATATCGATGTGTCACCGAATCAATATGTCGCCGGCGCTTGTGTGTCATTGAATGAGGGAAAGGGCTATAATCTCCAGTTCGTGGAGCTGGGAACGGTTTCTTTGACAATAGTTGATGATTTCGCCAGTTGCCATAGTGGTTCTCTCCGCAGCGAATATTTTCATGATCGGAAGATGAGGTATGCGCGCTAAGATATACTTGCCTGGGTGCAGTGCCTTGAAGTAATTTGGGTTTTTGAGCGCTTCAGAGTCGGTGGTTGGCGGCCACGTTGCATTCCCTGGGCAATATGCGGAGCCAACTCATACAGCCGAATTCAGGTACAAGAGCAGGGTTGAGATGATCGTGACTCGGACGGTTCTGAAAGTCGCGCAGTGTTCAGTCACATGCCCAACTCCATTCAAGAAGTTGACTTCACCGTCGTTGACCACCAATTCCCACACGCAAATAAATGAGATGCCGATGGTTTCAACTTTATTTGATGTTGAAGCATGGCCGGTGCTTGGGGAATACCGTAGGCAGAGAGTACAAATCCCGCAATCTGACCATTGCCGGCCTGTTCGGGACGTTCCGGCATATAATCTCCGATCGCAGTGGTGTCGCGCGAGACTTCTCAGAATAGCATATAGTATGACTGTGGGACTGTCAAAATAGTGACACTTAATAACGGCGGGTAACCGCCACATTAATAGGTTGAGGAGAAGACAAGCTGACCACGAGAATCTTGACTTTGAGCGTAGACAAACACATCAGGCAAAGAATATGTGAGGCTGGGTTCAGACCAAATCTCTTATCTCCGCGCTGTCGCCGGGGCTCCTTCGTACTGAAAAGGGGGTGTCTCCTTCCATTCTCCCTAGGATGAACTACTCAATATATGCGCCTGGAAGCTGTAGATCAGGAGAATTTATTTGTGCCCCCAGAATTTCACAGAATGAGCTGTTCTTTAGCAAGCCTTCGTCTGACCCTCTATTCTGCGAAGGTGTTCTAAACGCGTGCCACCAAAACAAACAGAAGGAGCTTGCGCTGTGAACCCAATGTGAGGCCGTTCCTGCTGGCTGGGTTCAATCATGTTGGGCTTTCCAACCTATCCGGCGACGATCTCTTAAAATGTTGCGGACGACACGGACATTTACTGATTCAGTGTCACGTTTAAATAAGCACCCCCTAAGTTCACAGACCCATCTTCGCGTATACTTACGCCCTTTCAATATTTCACTTGCGTAAATCATCTTGGGAGCCGTTCTAAACTTAGGTTGCTTCTCGTTCTTCGAACATGTTACAATCGCAAATCGGTTAGACCAATTTGCAATAAGAGGAGACCCCTAGCATGCCCTTTAAGCGTCCTCTCAAAGTGCTGCTCAACCACGCTCAATCACCTGTTGACTCCCATCGTGACCAGACACCACAAGCTCTTCGGATAGTGCAAATCGTTATTCAACGCCAGGAATACCATTGAGCGATCGAGACCTGCCATTAGGGATATTCGGAATAAAGTCTGACCTTACTCGCCGCGACCAACCCTCCCTTCTTCTCCAGTGCCCCACTTCTGTAAATCACTGGGTTCAAACGCTTGTCCATTTGAACGGCTATTGCGACCTCGGTCCACGAGCCGTTCAGTTTTCACTGATAGCTGGTATCTTGGGTTACATCGCGAAACTCCTTTACCATTGCCGCGCCCTGTCCTGATCTATATTCAGTCTCACAGTCTAGCGTGGCGATTATCTCAGCCTTTATGGGAGTCTGCTGGGTTGAATTACTCATGGAGCTGCTCAAATAGACAGACGCGAGTGGAACGTTGAACCGTGTTTTTTTATCTGTCGTATTGCCTTACTGTTCCCCCATTTCGGAAAGTATCGACCCAGAAATTCACACGTAGTTATCCTGGTACATATGCGGTGTGAATAAAAAATTCTAGCGGCAAAAAGGGTCGAGGCTCTAAGGTTTCCGATCTCTCACGATACATGATGCTCCTGCGTTTTTTAGATGCGTGTAGCATGCGATAACTGCGGCGGATTGCAAGCCGCGCACTGAGTCGGTAAGCCCCGAACTAGCCTTAAAGTTGGTAAGATAGCTCTCCTAAGATACTTATAAGAAGCTGCTAGAAAATCGCCTTACCAGATAGAGCACACATCCATTGGGCTTTGCCCAACAGATTCGCTCCATTTGCTACCCTTTCCCAAAGCCACAATTTACATGCGCACTCGTTATGAACCAATATAGTTATGTATAAAGTCCTGGATAGATACCTTTCGAGATGAGAGGGGGGTGAGACAACACCGATAGAACACGACTCACTGATGCCGAAGGGTGCGTAATCCGGCATCAGCACCCCGGGAGCCACATCACCTTCCCTGATACACACTAAATATAGAAAAAATAAAACAAATAGTTATAGTCTTTCAAGCACTTCAGAAGTGCCAAGTCTCATAGATTGTACCGGATTGAGAGACGATCGACTTCAGTAGTTCTGAAAGTACCCAACTCACCACCTACAAGGTGCTCCGGAGGATCCGGCTTCACGATGTTGACCATCGACTGAGACATATTTCAATAGTAAGGCGCCGCGGTTTTCGACTGTATTATTAGGACCGACGCCTGAAAAGTGCCGTAACTCGGCGCATTTAGTGTGCACACATCCCGCAGCATGTCGGCCGACCTATCCAGAATATTCCTCGGTCGACGCGCGGCCGGCCATCCATGATGCCTCGGATTATGGTAACCCCTCGATTGACGGTAGAAGACAACACGTCATCAACGACGATGTTGCCGATGAGCCTCAGACTGCAGAATCTATAAGATAGGTTGGCGCCCAATCCTCTTGCTATCCAATCCTTCCCTCTCGAATGTCCATCAAAGCAGCGCCCAAAACAACACTGGCTCAGCTGGAGTCCTCCAACGGCCTTGTATTGCATCATCTCAATGATTCACGGAGGTACGGTCGAATCTATCCTGTATTATCCACGGACTGATATAGACTTCGAAATAACTAAGTCAAAGGATCCTTTGGCTCTTGGAGGAACTAGAAGTGCCTTATGAGATCAAGAAATACCAACGACTGCCGTCCAGATTTGCACCTCCTGAACTTAGAGCCGTTCATCCTCTTGGAAAGTCTCCCATCATTACGGACGGGGATGTGACTCTCGCCGAATCTGGTGCAATCGTCGAGTATATCATCACAAAGTATGGAAAGGGAAGGGCACGACCTCCCCCGTCGGGCTATGTGGATAATCTATACTGTGAGGCCTCTCGTTCTAGAGGCGGATTCGCGGTAATCTACTAACCAATTGGCGATGGTATAGACACACATTATGCCGAGGGAACGTTGGCGCCGCTACGTGAGTAAAGCCGTGACGTATTGATCAAAACGATAGGAGACTGAATTGCATGCAAGTATTCTGGAAGCCCCTTCTTTCTCTGATACTAGGCCAATCGCCCCTGCATATCCAACCCGTGGCTCAAACCGACTGTAATGACATCACCACGGAATTCATTGATGAGCGAATCAAAGCGAACTTTGCCATGGCGAGCAATTCCGACACGCAGTTCCCTCGTCAGGCCGGGAAAGTTGACTCCTCCCTCTCCTTACGAACCTTTAGATTGAACAGCATATGCAGAAGGTCTCTGGTGGCTGGTTTGCTGGAGGCGACGAGCCAACGTCGGCGGACTATATGATGATTTTCAACATGGAGTTTGCATCTTTGCGCTCCAGTAGTGTGCCAGAGAACATCAAGAAATACGTCGAGAGGGTTCATGCGATGTATGTACATTCAGGTCGTTGTCAAGATCATAACTAAAACCTGATGACGTTTTACAGGCCCAGTTATCAACGTGGCATAGAAAAAGGAGGGGAGTACCATTTTGCCTCGAAAAAATAGTGTAGTCAGTAAAGCATTAATATATTGTATGGGCCCTCACTGGGAGACCTTACATTGCCACTCATAAGTCGTTTATCACAACAAGACGCAGTATGACGGCGTTCCGTGGCTCAAGTCATTCGATGCGTACGATTATTCAATACTTAAAGCGGCCAATTCACCATAAAGGGGAAGGTGTGACACCAAGGAGGCGAGCTGGAATAAGTTTTCTCATATCACCGCCACACCCAAAAGCTCTAAGGCAGCCGCCTCATCTTAAAAGTAGCGGTGAAATATCGTTTGAAGAGTGGGGAGTGGTGTGGTGCCTGTAGTTATCACACCTGTTCATAAGTGGAAGCTAGACAAAATCGCCAATTGCTCAAGAGATGAGCCCCTGGGACAGTAACTGAACCACTTCCTCGCCATAATTAACCCCCTTTAATGGAGCCATTGGCCCTCCCCACTCACAAGCCATAGCTTAATGTACGTTTCGTCTATTTGTTACTCTGATGACGTAGAGTTATTGTGATGCCTCTTGGCAGTCCTGTATGAACAGCGTGATATCTCCACTGCCACACGAGCTCAATAAATGGTATACTTAGTATTTATCGAAGGGATGTGATCATTGGATCTCGTACGCGTGGATACCAGGAGGTGAAGGTATATTTCGAAGACTGTTTGGTATCGTAGCTGATAACCCCCTCGAATGATGTTAGTCCGGGGATCTGGGAGGATTTCGAAGTACCATACATGGTCAAGAAATATCAACTGGCTCTTCATGAGATCAAAGCTGACACGTTCTGACAGCGTTCCAGAATCCAACTCGCAAAGCTGACCAGTGACCCGGATATGTCCAAGAATAATATTTCGACTGTGTACATGTAAAGTGAGGCTGGTGCTTGAGAAGGTGCCGCAATGAGCAGGTGTCAATCAGCACAAATCTCATAACTTGTCGGCTGACTGTTTGCCTACCAGCTCAGTGTATTCGTATTATTCCCCAATCTACTAGCGGCCACCCGTGATTTGCCGGATTATGGTACGTGTTCACCTATCGGCATAGACATATCAGCGATGACGGCAGAGTAATCGCCGCAGGGGATTGAAGAGAAGCCGAGGTATGGATCATGGCGAGCGAACCACGAGTTTGATAGGTGAAAACAGACTAAACAGACACATATATCGGGGTGAGGCCGGCTCTGTCTGCAGCGATGATTTCAAATAATATGCCGGGATGAACGTCCCACGGATCTCTCGGCTCTGTCTTCGCCGTACCGCGGGCCGCAGAACAGAGCATCATATAAAATAGGTCCACGCCGTTCAATTCTCTCTCAAACAAATCCTCCTTTCTCAAATGTCCATCGAAGCACCACAAATGACACTGAGCGAGCCCGAGCCGTCACATTTAGTATTGCATCATTTGAACGACTCGCGAAGGTATGTACGTTCTCACACGGTTGAGTTTTACATTATACTGACATCTCATAACAACTAAAGTCAAAGGATCCTTTGGCTCTTGGAAGAGCTGCAAGTGCCATATGAGATCAAGAAATACCAAAGACTACCGTCCAAATTTGCGCCTCCCGAGCTTAGGGCCATTCATCCTCTCGGACAATCTCCCGTCATCACGGATGGAGACGTAACTCTCGCGGAGTCTGGTGCGATTATTGAGTATATTATCACTAAGTACGGTAATGGAAGGGCTCAGCCTCCCCAATCTGGCTACGTGGATAACCTATACTGTAAGGCCCTGCATTATGAACGTGCGTTCGTGTCAACCTGCTGACCATCTATTGATGATGTAGATACGCGCTATTCGGACGGAACTCTAGTACCACTCGGTGAATAAGGTCGCTCCATGCCATTTAGAGGAGAGGGACTAACTTGCGCACAAGTGACATGGAAATATATCCTTACTCTGGTACCGGATCAATCGCCCTTCTTCATCCGACCCATCGCTCGAGCCGTCTGCAATGGCATCATCTCAGCAATCATCGATAAGCAACTCAAATCTAACTTTGCCATGGTAAGCGATTCAGACTTGTACCTCCCTTGTTGCATCGGTGAAAACCTGAACCTTCTCTTATTTTGTGAACAGATTGAAAAGCACATGCAGAAAGTCTCTGGTGGTTGGTTCGCTGGAGGTGACGAGCCAACATCGGCAGATTACATGCTGATCTTTGGCATGGAGATGGCGTCCTCACGCTCTGGCAGTGTTCCAGAGAACATCAAGAAATACGTCGAGAGGGTTCATGCAATGTGCGTATTTCAAGTCATTGTAATCACGACTAAAACTGATCGCTGATTATGTACAGGCCCAGCTATCAACGTGGCATAGAGAAAGGAGGAGAATATGGTTACGCATCCAACCACTAGGATGGTGTGTGACGTAGCCTGTAATTTAGGGACGTAGTGTGACATTTTCACGACTACGTATGCCTAATCTGTTGCCGTAAGAGCAAGGTAAAACTAGAGATTGATTCACCATTCCTATGTCACGGCACTTCATAACTGGCAAAGGGGATGTGACCCCCATGATAGCTGCAACGAGCTTCCTGATCACGAACCTTAGCTTCCCCTGGGACTACTCGGGCTCAGCGAATTATCTAAGCTAGGTGACTATTAAGCTTAAGAACGGTGATGGCCCATCAGTGACTCTTCATGAAAGAAACGAGCCATTGGGATGAAGCAGTGGATGTCTAGAGTTGTACCTCTCCGAATCCTGTTGGCCCAGAAATAAAATCTCGTCTCCCGAATCTACGCCCATTATATAATATCCACCGTTTGTCACGCTTACGCCGCTCTTATGTCATTGCGATGCTGCTGATGAGTACGAGAGCGAAGTATCTTCGATATCCCACTGCTGAACGCCATGAGTTCTAGAGATCGGATATCAGGATGGAATGTAAGTCGGTATCCGTTGATTTAACATGCCCATTGGAGTTAGCGTCCTCCATCAAGACATAGAACGTTTCAACAATGCCCAGGCCGAACTTTCACCTCATCAGGTATATACGTGCCTGTTTATAGTTACAAGAGATTCTAGACCTACCAACTCGGATCTAGATCCATGTAACTACCGGCGTGCGGGCTGGGAAGATGGGCTGAAAGATCTCAACGACAATAAATATTTCCTTGAAATTGAAATTAGACATGAACGGGCATTGTCTGAAACTCCTGTCCGCAAGTCTAAAGCCGGCGAGTAACTTTATCTCACAATACCCGAAGTTTTCTTCATCCGACCGGTCTCTGAGCACGACATGAAGCGCTCTTTATCTACTATAAAAGTATAACGTGGCGTCACGGGACATGATATCAGACATGCTGCATTGAAGATTTGTTTATTTATGACGTGCTGGGATAATTTCAAAGGCGAGTTCTACAAGCCAGATTTCGAAACGAGCATCTACTACAAGTCAGCTCTCACTCATCACAAAATAACGCAGACCGGGAGCAGGCCTCCTGTCGGGACATTTAAAACCAATAGGATATACGATACTGCACGGCATCCTAGTTATAATATAGATGATCGACGTCTAGCACTGGAATTGCCCCTTGAATCGCAGCATCGATAAAGCGAGAAGAATGGCATAACCGTGATGGCAAACCAATAATCCTCTCGCCTTAGTTCTAAGGCAAATGCGAGTTGCGATCGAGAACATTTGAAAGTCAATAGTAACTGGAATATTTTATTTCGCACACATTAAAACAAAGAACAATAATGCCGTATCCAGCGTGAAAGGTGGGAGACTGCCAGACCAGAAGCATAGCTTGTTCGACCATATAAGGATACGAGAGACTTGAATTATAAGGATGTAAGCGTCCGAAGGGCATTAAACATGATGGATGGATGGTTTTTCAAAAGGGGACGTCACTTGGGTGGATACCCATGGCCATCAAGACCTTCTTTGCAGCGATGTCCCGAGCAGCTTGCTTCTGGACCGTAGGCCCGTCGTTCGTATACCATTGGCCTCGGACTTAGAATGATAAAGAGAATGTCAAGATCAGAGCGAATGGTATTCACGACAGGTCAATATCTCACAGGAAAACGTAACCACCCATCCAACACCCGCGGCCTCATTCTCGCATACAGTGGTCTCCGACCAGTGCACGCCTTGCTGTAGTCGGAGGTTCCTGAAGGTGTTGTGCAAATGCATCCAGTACCTTCGCACTAGAGAGCCAAATCAGAACGCTGCGTCTGCGCTAAAGCCCTCGGTACAAACGTACTGGGCTGCTCCATCATATGTAGCTGGGTTGAAATTGTTGTTGTAAGAGTTGGAAGAGGGAAAGGGGAACTATAAGTTGTCTTGTAAGGATATTAACAAGTTCTTTATATAGATAGAGGAAGCACTCGCGATGTTGGTGATCAACTCTGATGCGCTCGAGCAAGGATGTCCGATTGGCGACCAGCGTCAAAAATCCATGTTTGAAGTTCTGGCCATACGGCGAGAGCCGCCCGCCTGCCCGCCCGCCTGAGAAGGTGCCAGTGAAGTAGCGTCGGCGAGCCTAATTCGTCCAACCAAATAATCCGTAAACGTATTAGAAGAAGAGATAGAAGTCAATTGAGGGCAGTAGAACGACAGGGTTGAAGCTGGGGTACCAAAAGAAGGCATATTAGATGCGAAAATTGACGGAGAGAGTGCATCGCAAATGCCGATGAAAGCACTAACAGTCACAATTTGGTGGGGATTGATCGCAAAGGAAGTGTCCTCGAGCCTCGACTTGATGCGACAGTGCACGGGAAGGTCCGAGGTCCCTTGCCTATTAGCCATAATAGGAAGGCATGCGCGGCGAAGACTTGATATTGCATTGTGGGTGCGTTTGGTTGGCAACCAGTTCAAGGAGATGTCTCCGATTAAGGGCCAGATCTCCGCAGTGCACAGCCGGCGTCGTATGTATGACCGCCGTTTTTAAATGAGAGGCGCCAAAATGAGTCACTACGGTCCATGAGGAGCCCACTCGGGCACCAAGCATCGCAAGGCACAGGACTAGATTGTCACAATATGTAGTCCAGCACGAAGCGGTTCACGTCACATCAATGTATGTGCTAGGTATCGGAAGATTGGAGCGAAAACGCGGATGGCGACGGGTTCGATCTCAATGCATCTGCGTTGGATGCGGCGCCGTTTCCCCACATCGCTCATCTGTATAGTTCCAAACTCGGAGGCACAATTGTGACCGCCGGGTCAAGATGGCACCGCATCTACACACACCAATGGGTGAGGGAATAGGCGATAGTCCCAAGCCACGTAGGGTTACCTTGATGATGGCAGCAAAGGTTGTGATAACCACATGATAAGACGGGCCCCGCCTGCACGGAGGAAGTCGCAAGATGCATCTTGGCCTTCGAGCGCTTCAGAGGTGGTAGGTGACTGACGCCCAAGCTTATCTGTTGTACCAAATTGTATCACCGAATTATACAGTTTCACAGATGAGAGGCTATCGATGGCGGTTCTGAATGCTACGAAGCACCCAGATGTCTCTGGAGGCCCTGGCTTCGTGACATCAACCACTGGCTCAGATACATTTAGGAACAAGATGCTGCGGTATTATTTGATGTAAACTAGGGCGGTGCTTGAGAAGTGCCGTAACTGGCAGGCCGGCGGCGGGAGGCCGGCAGTCGGCGTAAATCCCGCACTATGTCTGCTGACACTTTCAGAACATTCTAATATTCTACGGCCATGATGCCTCAGATTATGGCAATGGCGCCGGTAAGAGGTGATTCAACGACGAGCAGTTGCCACGTGCATACATGGGTCGAGAAGCTGGAGTGGATATCACCCCCATAACCATAACGAGCTGACCGCGGGTTCTGACGGGTAGGTGCAGGAAAACCAAACATGCGTATAGAGCAGAAGTACACGCGAGTCCATCTCTGGTTGGGTTGGAGGTGAATGATTCGAAGTCACTTCAGGACGCACAGTCTGGGCACAAATGCACAAATGCATCCCACGGCTCTCTCGGCTTTATCTTCACCGGTGAGCCGGAGGCCGAAGAATACTGGCCCCACGCCGTTCAATCCTCTTTGCATCAAAATCCTCCTCTCTTATAATGTCTATTGAAGTGGCACCCCAAACGACACCGAGTCCGTCTGAGCCCTCTACAGGTCTAGTATTGCATCATCTGAACAATTCGCGGAGGTAAGTGCACGCTCAGTTGAAATCGTGTTATATTAATGACGGACTGACAACCCCTTCAATGTACATAAGCCAAAGGATCCTCTGGCTCTTGGAAGAGCTGCAAGTACCTTATGAGATCAAAAAATATCAACGACTGCCGTCCAAACTAGCGCCTCCTGAGCTTAGAGCCATTCATCCTCTTGGGCACTCTCCCATCATCACGAATGGAGATGTAACTCTCGCAGAGTCTGGTGCGATCGTCGAGTACATCATCACAAAGTACGGAAAGGGAAAGGCCCAGCCTCCCCAGTCTGGCTACGTGGATAACCTATACTGTGAGGCCTCACAGTTTAAACGCGTCTTTGTATCAATCTACTTACCATCTGGTGATGTCATAGATACACATTATGCAGAAGGAACATTGGCGCCGCTATGTGAGCCAATTTGCGCCGTGTAAACGATAAAAGGCTAACTTGCTTACAATTAGTGGTCTGGAAGTACATACTTTCATTGGTACCGGACCAGTCGCCCTTCTTCATTCGACCAATCGCTCGAGCCGTCTGCAATGGTATCACCTCGGCAATCATCGATAAGCAACTCAAAGCGAACTTTACCATGGTATAGTCGGGCAGAAAGTTCTATGTCATTTGTAAACATCTGACGCTTTTGGGGTTCTTCAGATTGAAAAGCACATGCAGAAGGTCTCTGGTGGCTGGTTCGCTGGGGGTGATGAGCCGACATCAGCAGACTACATGATGATATTCGGCATGGAGACGTCTTCCTCCCGGTCCGACGGTGTTCCGGAGAACATCAAGAAATATGTGGAGAGAGTCCATGCGATGTGTGTGCCTTCAAGTTGCTATGCGATTCACCAAGACGAACTAATGACTTATTATTTTTCTCGAATAGGCCGAGTTATCAACGTGGGTTAGAGAAAGGTGGAGAGTATCTTTATGCGTCTAAACTCTAGAAATACACAATGCAGCTTGTAGAAGCTCTAAAATGAAGATCGTGATAGGATCCTGTTTCAATCCTACTTATGGGATCATTTACCGTGACTGGACATGACATGAAGGCCATGCATAGGACTGGTTAGACGTATAGGAGGACCAATAGCCGAGCCGTCTATTGTCATTGTACATTATAGCCGACATGTACTACACCGATGAGACCAACTTGAACGAGGTTAAATATTAAACACTAACCTCTTATCCAGAAGCTCGAACCAGCCGGTCAGTCCTTATGGTGGATACTATTTGAGGTGCGAGGAGCGGTCACCGATTATTGTTCACGAAGGGTAAGTGGATACTATACTAGCTGAGAAGTGAACTGTTTGCGGAATGCACGCGGGCCGAATCGAGAGATGAGCCCTTGATGAAGTGAGTGACAGAAGCTGAACAGTGCTTAGAATCAAACTCCTTTGGCAGAGCCATCGACGCTCCCGGCATTCAAGCCACAGCTTGAGTCCACGTGCAGATTAAACTCTAATTCCATCGCAATGCCCTGAATCGTCTCGCTTAAGGAGCATCATATCTTATCCTTTAGACGACACGGGCTAGCGGTGGGATTCGATGACAGGTTGGATGTTCCGTCAACGGCAATACCATCCCACCATATAGAACCGTCCCCTCATCATAATTGAGCATGATATACGGGCCACTCTCAGGTGATAAATTTTCTTTACGGCACTACGCCCTAAACCTGCCAATATTGGAAACTTGATATCACTACCGCTTACATTGTCAGTTAGATCTGGATCCACATCACTGAAAATGCGCGAGTTGAGAACAGAAGAGAGCGAAAGGTTCAAAAACTACAATTATCCTGACATCTGGAATTGAAGATCGGGGATTGCCCGAAAATCCAGGTCCGTTGGCCAGAGAAGGCACTAAAGACGGCGAGCAGCCCGACGTTGCATATAGATCCGCGAACCTGTTCGAACTGATCTCTCTAACCACACTCTTTGAAAAGTCTACTAATTCGTCGCCCGATACCGCAATGGCCATGCAGCTAGAGGCCCTCACAGGTTTGGTGGTGCATCATCTGAACGACTCTCGGAGGTACATACGTCTCTAACACAGGTAGTTATCGTGACTGACTTCCCCTTAAATGATGCTAGTCAAAGAATCATTTGGCTCCTGGAGGAACTCGAAGTGCCTTATATTATCAAGAAATATCAACGCCTGCCATCTCAGCTGGCTCCTCCTGAGCTTAAAGCCATTCATCCTCTCGGAAAGTCTCCTATTATCACAGATGGAGACCTCACTCTCGCAGAGTCCGGTGCAATCGTTGAGTACATCATCGCCAAGTACGGCAAAGGGAGGGCCAAACCTCCCGAGTCCGGCTATTTGGATAATCTATACTGTGAGATTTCACAATCACGAATGTTCATTCCCGTTACTGTGCTAATCATCCCTTGATGCCTTAGACACACATTATGCGGAAGGAACATTGGGACCGCTGCGTGAGTAGCGCCAGCTATGATAAGATATAACAAGACTGACTTGTGCGCAAGTGGTGTGGAAGTATATCCTCACTTTGTCACCAAACCACTCGCCCATCTCCGACCAACCGGTCGCTCGCACTGTTTGCAACAACATCATTTCAGGAATGATCGATAAGCAACTCGAAACAAGCTTCGCCATGGTGAGTCAACCGAGTAACCGGATACATCCGCATATTGGTGAGGGTGTTGACATATGGCCTCCCCCACGGAACCACCAGATCGACAAACACATGCAGAAAGTCTCTGGGGGCTGGTTCGCAGGGGGCGATGAGCCTACGTCGGCGGACTATATGATGATTTTCGGCATGGAGATGGCGTCCTCGCGCGGCAGCGTCCCAGAGAATATCAAGAAATATGTCGATAGGGTTCATGCGATGTACGTGGTGATCATATGTCTTTTCGATTTCCCCACAACTATTGCTGACGCTCGCGGGTGATTGCTGTGTAGGCCAAGTTACCGAAGAGGACTGGAGAAAGGGGGAGAGTACAGCTATGCACCTAAACTGTAAGGTCGTAGCGTCATTGACGAGGTCTGGGAAACCCATACTTCATGCGAGCACAAGTTGGGGATAGAGAGGGCATGAGTAACAATACTAAGAAACGCGATCATAGTGCCGTGCCAAATACTGAAAGGAAGCCGTCAGGCATGGATGTGTGAGCGGAATGGCCGCGGCATGTTGGAAGAAAAGGCTGCAAACAACTTAAGCGGCGTGAGCCGCTTATGGGCATTCATCTTCGAAGGGGGCAGCGGTGTGAAAGCGGAAGCGAGGTGTTTTTGTTTTGACTTTGACAGGAAGTAAATGTTGGAACCCAACATCGCGACCTGGACTGACTATCCTCAGCTTGAACACCTCCTTATCATTATTCGCGATCCCTTCATCGCCGATGGCTAATTTGCCAACGAATTTCTTTTGCACGGCCCGCAAGGCATCATTCATACCACCGCCACCGCCAGTCAAGAGTACCAAGTCCAAGAAGACAAAGAAGCAACAAGTAGCTGGCTGGCCTCACCCACTCACGTTTCGCGCCACACCCACCACCCTTGCTGAAGCAGGCTTCTCTTATCCGCATCAAGTCGCAACCAAAGTGGGCGAATACAACGATGAAGCCGTGTGCTTCATGTGTGAACACTCTCTCAGTGGCTGGGAGGCGGACGATGATCCATACGTCGAGCATGCCAAGCGGGCTGAACAACTCAAGTGCCCGTGGGGCATGGCCGTATGCTCTATACAAGCCGATAGAGTTGGCCCAGATTCGAAACAGTGAGTAGAAGCCTTATGCATGGACCTACTCGTCATTGCGCGCTTGGTAGCAACCGAGTTGTCCCGGAAACTGTCGTAAACCTCCGAATCTGATTGCATTTTACTCTTAACGCGTCTTCCTGTACTCAGATGGGCCTTCAAGACTGCGGATCGATTGCCGACTTCGAAATTACTGGAGAAGGCGCGACTTGGCACATTCGGGACGTATTGGCCCCATGACAAGAAACTTCCGAGAGGTCAAGTCAATCCAATTTCCTCCAAAAAGGTTAGCTTTCAGCTACTAGGACTAGTAAGAGTTGACATGCTAACCGTTCTTGTTGTTGAGCTGGCCGAAGCGGGCTTCGTGTTCACCCCAACAGAGGAGGCTCTCGATATGGCTGCTTGTCCGTACTGCCAACTTGCCTTCGACGATTGGAGCGTGGAAGATGATCCGCTGTGAGCTTATATAACCGTCTTTGGAGACCCCTTATTCAATGTCTCATCGTTTCTTCTCAAATTCCTCAGCGAATTGCATCAAAAGCGGCGTGCTAGCTGTCCAGTATTCAGTGCTCGCTTGGAGGGTACAGAGGAGGACGCAATAGACGATCTTGGCGTTGGTTCCGCGCCTCGAGCCTCAACAAGAACGCCGCGGTACCGAAAACCTTCTGCTTCGGCGGGGAATTTGGCAGATCGCGGCACGTCTGGGAAGACGAGAAGCGCTGATCTATCGGTTTCGACTGTAGCCCGAAAGCCGTGGGTTATTCTGACCGTATAGACATGTGAATTGCTAAATTTACCCTTGGGGATTTGCAGTTCCGTTCGCAAGGCGTCGGGTAGGAAACCACCAGCCGTCGAAGAAGATCCAGAACCTGAGCCTGAAGCATCCGAGCAGGAAGTCGAGGCTGTGAAACCCAAGAAGGCATCTACGAGAAAAACCCCGGCGTCGTCGGCGCGATCCAGCTCGAAGCAGCGCAAGACCAACATGCAAGATACGGCGACAGAAACCGAAGCTGATTTTGATGATGCTCCCGAAACTTCAAATCGACAACAGTCGAAGCGTTTATCTCGACACCCGGGCCAGAAGCCAATACCTAGTTCTGCAGCGTCTGCGAGCGGTCACGGCAAAAGCAGGTCACAATCTCGCCTCGCACCGCCCGATGCCGAAACAGGTCAGGCGTTACGCCGGAGTGCCAGTGCTAGCCGTGCCACCATGCGGTCGGCGAAAATTGTGGATGAAGCCTCAGGTGAGGAAGAGGGGGAGGAAGAAGAGTTACCACGAGCCGCTATGAAGGTCATACGGAAGAAGAAGGAAAAGGTGTTGAGGCCGCCCAGCCCAGAACCTGAAGAGTATTTGGTCGAGGTGAAACAAGATGAACCAGAGCCGCCCGCCGTCAAGCCTAAAGCCCCGCGGAAGTCACGGAAGCCGAAGAAGTCTGTCAAACCCCCTACACCAGAACCAGAACCTGCGCCAGAGTCGGAGTATGAGTCAGCCGTGGAGGTTGTGGAGGAGATAGCACCAGTCATCGAGGTTGTGAAGAAGGGGAAAGGGAAAGGTGGTAGCGACGACCGGCGGACAATCACTCGCACGAATAAGCATGTTCGAGACGAAGAGCTCGAACAAGAGCAGATCCCACAACCACCGCCGAAACAATCCAAGGGAAAGACAAAGGTGGAACCCCTAACAGACAGGAATGTGGATACCACAGCCGACGAGACGATGTCGTTCACCGAGGAACCCACGCCTTTGGAGCAGAAGCCGAAGAAGACGACGAAGGCGAAAACTAAGACAACATCCAAGAGCAAAGCCGCCGCACACCGGAAGCATGAACCTGCAACTACAGCCGTAGATGCCAGGAGAACCGCCGTTCCGCCTAGTGATGGTGATATCACGACGGAGACTGAGGTATCGGTTGACTCGCGTACCGAGGATGTCTCTGAAGCCGAATCAGCGCCGACATCAGATTCAGCGATGGATGCTGAACCTGTTGGTCGGAGTAGGAGCAGCGTAGCTAATGCGGTTGAAGATGAGGAGGACGAGCGACCAGACCTCCCCGCCATCAATCACTTGCATATTAATGGCTCTGTTGGACCAGCGGTACCCACAACGAAAGTGAAGGTACGCGTTGAAGAGCGGGAACCGCCTTCAGTCCCTTCTCCTATCCCACTAGACGTGGAATCTTCCACGCCACGCAATAAACCCACGCAACCGCCACGAGAACCGATGCAGACGACTTCGCAAAATGGAACACGGACTCCCACGAAGCAGTCACTTCATGCGTTGCCTCCAGTCCTCGCTGCGGTCAACCCAGAATCGATCTTCTCTTTCACCGCTGAAGAGAGGGAGATGACACTGGAGATGTTCGTGGAGCGTAAGATGCAGGAAGCGCAGGCTCAGTTTGAAGCGGATGGGGAGCGAGAGATCACAGAGTTCTTAGCAAGAGCCGCAGAGGTTAGGAAGCGATTGGAAGTTTTATAAGGTTTTGCTGTTTCCCCCTTCTTTTGTTTCCCTTCTCTCTCTCTCTCTTTTCTTTCTTGCATTACGGTGAATGAACTGTACCGTTATTTGTGTATCGCATATACTGTATCGTTAACTTGCAAGATCGCGTTCTGTATAATTCCCTTTCTCACGTCGAGTTGAGATGTCTGGACTGAAATGGAAACAAACCAATCCTAACCTGTCTCTTTCGTTCGTGGTATCCGTTGCGCGACCATGGCACTGGATCCTACCTCACGAGACAAAGCAACGATGCAGCCATGTCGACTTGCGGAGATCCTTCAATATGATTGCGTGCTTGCTGGCTCAACGCCTCGATGTTACCCTATACCCCGAATCTTCAGAATGTGAGCCTGCCTTCGACCAGCTCGTGGGCCGCACGCGACACCCACTGCCTTGCTAATTGATGATTGGAATATGAAAAAGCTGCCAAGGGAAACCAGCCGTTGAGGTGACGACAGTGGTGTCATTGGACCTCAAAACTGGGGATGTCGTGGTACCGACTGATCTAGAGTAAGTGATCTACGAATGAAGGTTTCCAGGGACTTTTGGCCTCAAAATCTGCTGACATTACAATAACGCGTAGGGAAAGGCTTCCCATTGGAAAGCCGTGGGTTGGCTCGCAGATTCACGCTTGAGACGAAATCCGTCCCTACTGGTGTCGTTCCATCCGAACAGGGGAAAAACTGGCAATGTATCGCACAATCGAGACATGTGTTTTTGGCATCATCTACTCTCATCGTGTGGGCCGATATCAACTCCATCAAGTTCCAACATGATATGGTGAATGTCCGTCGATCCCATCGTTATCATGCATTGGGATGTGCAAAACACGCTCGAAACACGTGTTGGGAGGATCCTTTGTCAACTTCTCTGTTTTGTCAGCAGTCCGCATTCAGCTTTTTCCCATCGTCGAATGATCAATGCCGTTAAAACGGAGACGGATCACGGTGTCGCTGGTCGAGGCAGACCTCGGACCGAACCAACCTCTACATCATGGTCGTACGTTCAGCTGACCTCGGATGGAAATGCTATGCTCTTTCATTAACACACAGGCATCTTAGGTTCACCTTCCTCGAGTGCTTTATATTCTCCTCAGACCCGGGTCTAGCTTGCGATAGGATCACTGGATGGGGGTTGACCCGCGAGAGAAGATGCCGTTGTCCGCGAGTTTTTTTTTTTTTTTTTGCATGCAATCTTGCCACAAGTTTCAAAATGGTCGAGAAAGGGAGGAAAGGGAGAGTGTTGCTAGATCATGGTCGAAAAGATCACTCGCGAGGAGGCTGGGTAGACTTTATGGTTTTCAGCGCATAGGGTCAACTACCTTCGCCAGTGGAGCTCGAAAGCTTCCTTCGGTCAGAAACGTGGGGGGTTCGGGTGGATAGGCTCGAACCTTGAGCGCTGGGATAACGTCCACGGGAAATTCAGGCCCATTTCGGAGTATCGATTGCACCGGACCATCCATCGACATTGCTCGGTTAAGTACTTGGTGGGTGCGTAAGGTCGTGGTTCAATTTCCTTCGGGCCCCTTCAACGAAAACTTACCTTTGGTCTCTTTCACGTCATCGAAATTACCGCCAAGCCCTGAATCATCCGGGTGCTCTCGAATCGACACGCCACCCATGCAGCACCATCACTTTGCCTTACACATCCTTCTGGCCGACATTATCACCCCATCGCGCCCGCCTTTGGCAAGGGGGCGGTAAGTATATACCGCCGGCCCCGGCGAATCACGTCCCTCTCTCACCTAATTTTTTTTAACTGGCTACCGAGTCTACATTCATCCGACAAGGTTCAAAACGGAAGATTTTTGGGGGCGCCAATCCTTTTCAAGACCAGACCGCCTAAAGGCTTTTCGATTTTTTACACCGCATCGGCCCACGTAATACCGTTTTGTAAAATGTAGTCCCCCGACTATTACTATTTACGATCTCACGTCGCTAAGAGATATGATAATGATGGGATCGTCTAATCACCTCGGTTGTCACTGTGCACTCATTGAAAGATCTGACTGCGGGGCCGGTAGTAAAAACCGAGGCACCACACGACACAAAAGAAAGGAGAAGAAAAGGAAGTAGCGAAGGGATGTGTCAACCCTTCCAGAGTCTTCTGTGGGAACACGAGGCAAAGAGGCGAAAAAGAAATGAAGGCTAAATGTCTTGAACCTTATTTGGATTTGAACCTTAAATCTTGATTGAACGTTGAACTTTAAAAACTCCATAAATCTAGTTATAAAGGACGAGAAAGGTCGTCGGCGGTCATTACAAGTGGTGATGATGGATGATCAGCATGATGGGGGAGGTAGTGGAGGAAGAAAGTAGCTATATGTAGTAGACGGTTTCCTTTGTTGATTCAAACTGAGTAGCGAGGCGGCGAATACAGGAGATTATGTACAGCCTAATCATCGACGATGACGAGGAAAGAAAGGGTGAAGTAAAAAAAAAAAGGGGGCCGGATGATGCGATCCGTGAAGGGGGGTCAAGGATACCAAAAGATGAAGAGCGCAGGCAAAAAAGCAAGAGAAAACAGCGAAGGGGCGATAGCGATGAGAAGGGGTTATCGAAAGTCGGGAGTATCTGGAAGGCGTGTCGGGACGATTTCAGTGCAAGACACCTGCCGAAGGCGATGAGGCCAGCTCACCAAGGCATCGTCCAAGAAGAAAAAAAGATATGGCCATCAAATCAAACAGAATCGCTGTCGCTCTGTTTCCTCCTCGACCCAGTCCCGCTGCTTGCTTTCTGTTGCCACACTTGTTCACCCTCTCCCTCAACCCATCGACCTGTCATCGGATCCCTCTCAAAGTCCCCATCCTTATAGTTGTATCTCCACTGCATCAACTTCAAGAGTGGGTTCCTCAACGCGGGGTCCATCCTGACGGTCTCCCCCGGTAGGTAACTCCCAACGCGATGACGGCTCAGGCTCTCCTCGAACAACGCCTCCTCGAATGTACAACCGCAGTTTAGGGTCCCTGGGGGAGCCATCCTTGGTGGGTAGGCCCTACGCTCCCGTCGCGAATCGTGCCATGCGCAGAGAGCGTTCCCGGCGCGGTTGAGCGAACAGAACCGTTTAATTCGAGCCTCGGTACGTTGTTCCCATGATTGTTGAAAGTCGTCCGACAGAGGGGGCGAGTTAATTAGGGTGCGAGAGGGGGAGGGACCACCTTCAGACTTGTTGGGCTCGCCACCGAGTTTGGAGCGCTCGTTCTCTAGCTCCACTACGCGTAGTTGGACAAGATCGTTGACGAACTCGAGTTCGCGGACCTTGGTGCGTAGCTGAGAGAGCTCCTCCTCGATCGGTGTAGGCGTGTGAGCTTGAGACGTGTCCATCAACGTCGACGACGAAGCGTTAGACGCTGGTGGAGTAGTCTGGCATCCAGGCCCTCCTCCACTCTGTAAGGAGTAGGATGGCTGTCGTTGAGTCATCGATGCGAACATGGCGGACTGTTGGCCAGGAGGCGTGAAGCCAGATGAGGTGAAAGCGAAGGATGGAGATTGAGGGGTGCCTTCGCCAGTGGTAGTGATGTTACCGTTGAAGTCTGTAGCTGTGTAATCGCTGTACCCTCCGTAGCTTCCACTATGCTGATGCTGATGAGGGCGAACCGATTCTGGACCTGCTGATTGGGGCTGGCTTGGAGGGGGGATATTCCAGCTGAGCGATGGCTCGGAAGTGTACGAGTTCATTCGCGGAGCGCCCATGTCGCCGGTGTTCGTAACGATCGACCCTGGACCCCCTGGACGACAGACGATCGAGGACTGCGATCTACTGGGCGCATGAGGACGACGATATGGATGATGGACATGGTTGCTGCCGTTATCAGAGCCTGACATATCTATTCGGACGTTGTTCGTGACCGGGGAAGAAGTGAGAGGAGGTCGCTGAGATTCAAAAGTATTGGAGTAATTGTAGGATCCTTGATTGCTGTGGGTACTGTAAGCCGAGGGGCTGGCCAAGGAAGTCCGGCGTGAGCCTGGCGTCAAGCCGTTGTCCACGGCCGAGGACAAGGGAGGGAGGGTACGATCTTGCATTGCAGGCCATACGTTGTCGTTGGACTGCGGGAGCGTGCGTGACATGATGCGAGGCAGTTTGGTAGCGTATGAAGGTGAAGTAGCGGAGGAAGGAGAAGGGCTGCGCCTGCGCTTGAGTGGAACTGAAGCCGGGGGCGGGATGATGGAAGGAGAACGCTTAGAGTTGGCCGAGGATGATGATGGAGAGATGGGCCGGGATGGTTCGGGAGTCAAGGATGGGGAATTAGCAGTGGTGGGTGACTGAGATGAGCGCTGATGAGATGAATTGAGGGAAGGGGCAGGTCGAGAGTTGTGTTCGAGCGTAATAGGTTGAAGTTGGAGGTTGGTAGGCCATATATGGGCAGACGAGATGCGTCAAAGGCGCAGCAGGAGATGGCAATGATTGAGCACACCGAAGGAAATGATAACAAGGTGAGAGTTGGACCACTAACCTGATGCGAGTCCTGCTGGCCTCGCAGAGCTTGGTCCGCGGAACGGGAGTCGCGTTGGCGGTCCTTCTCCGGCTTTTCCGGTGGATATAGGTGAGAGATATTGTTGCGGTTGTAGTTATGATAGTGTGCACCGGATGTTGGATGTGCTAGGAGCGGAGGGAGGTGCCTCTGAAGGGGAGGAGAGGTGAGCTGTGGTCGTAGATAGGGCTGCATTCTGGAGATGGGACGTCAATGGGGGGCTACTTATAATCCACACACCACCGCGCATCTCACTTCCCACCTGGCCTTATACGTTCTTTCCTTAATGCACGCCGAGATTCCGGTAATTCGATCCGTTTATGCGCCTGAATCCAGAAGTTTTTTTTTGTTATGGGTGGATTGGGTGATTCCAATCCCGTCTGCCCCGCCACAGGGAATTTTGGACCGGTACCTTCCCTCCACGGACCACGCTTTGGCACAGAATCCCCTACCCCCACGGACTTGTCCTTTTCCTCACAATCTCCCGCCCACCCATTGGACAGATGCCATCTCACACTTAACATGAATTGAGTTCAGGCTCTTTGATTGATGAGAGCTTGTGATCATCTGCGATCTGCAAGTTCACCTGCTATCTGTTATCCAACCTTGCTCCAGCTTCGACAGGAGACAAAACGTCCGTACCACTGGAGTGTTTCGTTCTACAATCTTCTAAGAGTCAATGCACAGTCGATAGATGTTGTCTATCCGCTGAATATGCTCAAGGACGGCACGATAACGGCGTGGCGCCCCCCACTGGGTGATATAGTACTTGTGGAGCGTTCACCCCATTGGTCGTCGGGACTCGGGTTTCTGTATCCCATTTACAACCCTTCAGGAAGTAACCAAGTGACCAATGGTCTCTCTCAACGGATGTGACCAAGCTTGCTGTGCTTGGGCGTATGGTACCTGCTAGAATGCTTATGGCCTTGAGAAACGCCTCTCGGTGCCGCGTGAAACGTCCATGTCGCCTTACTCTTACTTCGCGACGTTCAGCGTGTGTGTGCTTTACGCTTTACGGCTGATTACCGGGGCCCATCGGAATCCACGAACCGAAGGCCATCTAGAACATATGCAATGGAAAGGCCCCTGCTGCGTTTTAGGGATCATGGTGTGGTCCAGGTGGCTCTTAGTAACGCCCCAATTCAACGCCAACGTTCCCTCATCTGACGGCTATCACCTACTACTCACCCGTTTAGCCGTTTGCTATCTAGGTTTGCCACATCAAAGCATGCCATGATTAAAGCTTTTCGATTGTGGCCTCCACCCGTTCCGAATCCGCCCCGACGTCGAGAGCGCTTTGAAAGAGAGTTATGAAAAGGCCAATCAAGACTTCCACATCGACCAACCCTCCTCGGAATTGGTGCTCCCATATTATTATATATCCTTAACAGCATTAACTCGAGTCTGACGATCGAAAAGTGCTGGGCATCAGATGATCCAGGTCATGAGTAGCGGGGCATGACGCCACGGCCTTTCGGCCCGTTGTCACATTCGGACCAAAATGACGCAGGAACGCTTCTGACGTCGACCAAAACGAACGCCTCAACTAGGTTTATGATTCACAGAGCACAGGGAACAGACAGAAGGTTGAGCGGGCAGAAAGCAGCGAGTCAAGGGAAAAGTCTCCAAGCGTTTCAAGCGCTTCACGTCGGCTGACCGCCTTTAGACTGCCCCGTTTATATAGGTGAGGAGTAGTCTTGAACCCTAGGCCAGACAAAGTGTTCCATGCGCAATAAACAGGCCTGGCACCTAAACTCTAACTTTTTGCACCGAAGGAAACCGTAAATGCCATCGACGAAGGGATGCGCGCCGGGATGAGCGCCGGGGTGCGATTGATAAGACCAATTTAAGGAGGGGATACACTATTGGCTCTTCCTCTTCCGGTGCAGCGATGCAGAATTACAACGGCCCGAGCGGGTTTGGATCAGAGGTGCAACGAAAGTACGAAACCTACGACGCCCCGCTTAACTATGGCACTTTAAAAGGGCGTCGCCAAGTGCTCAAAAGCCAAACTTGTTTCAGTTGACAATGCGACTCACAGCTTCCCGAATCCAACGCACCCATCCATCCCCTGTCTGACTGATGTCGTCAGTCCCATGCAATGTATGTGTGATCGCGTCGATCGCTCCGGCGTCAGGCGAAAAACAAAGAAACGATCCCCACGAGTTGGACCCTCCTTCACTCACGAACGTGGAAAAGCTTATCACCCCTCACTCGGTCCAGAAGGGAAGCAGGCAGGGGCACACTGCGAACCTGAATTAGCCTAGGCCTCTCGTTCTAGGCGCAATACGGATCAGCTCTGCCATCAGCTCTGTTTTGACCCGAAGGTCTACCGCGGATTGCCTTTCGTGGTAAAGGGACACACGCTGGATGGGTAGAACGTGACGAGCACTAGAGCGAAGACGCGTGGAGCCCCTTTACAGCAGCTCTAGGTGAGGCGAGCGCGAAGGCACCCCCAAAGCGAGTTTCAGACAAAAAAAAAACGCGTCGAAGGGAAGGGGGACTCCCGAGGCGATGTCATGTCATGTCGGGTAGAGGGGCTTGGGCGGCTTCTTTGATGGACTGGCTAGGCGCTGTTGTTGACTCGTCGTGAGATACAGGAGGGTAAGGCTGAAAATGACCATTTGATGATGCTGTAACCTAAATGTTTATTCTATCTCCTCGGGTAGTGGTGGACGGAGATCGGCGACATTGATCATAATCCCCATTCTGGTGACCACCACCCAGATGCCACCTCATGACGCGGAGGTCAGCACAGGAGAACCCCAGGCCGAAGCGCCGATCATCTTCTTACAGGGCTCAAGTGAGGAACGCCGCGACCCGACGCAAGGAAACGAAGCGAAGTGTCATCGATGCCATTGCGCGCTTCACCCCGTCAATCTCACACTCTGCTATGTCTCGGGAAGCCGAGGAGATCCTCTGCTTCATAGACACTAAGGCGGCAAGAGTATTGATACGGTTTGGATATCATCGGTGTGAGAGCCGGGATTCTATAAGGGTCGTGGTGTTTGGCTGAAGCCGCTTGGATTGGACCACCAGCGTCAAGTGTAATAGAACGTAACATTCAACAGACCATACCCCCTGAAAGTCAAAGCCCAAGCCTGAGTTGAGTTGGAGTGGTGCGCATGTATCGATACATATTGCCACTTCATCAAAGGCCTGCGAGATGTGTGATGCCATGATTATGAGTTTCTCATCCTCGAGCGTCCGATGATATGTCGTCGAGAATTGACTTACACCGAAGGCCCAAGATGGAGATGAACTATGGCAATGCTAACTCTATCGCCACAATGGATGCAGTCACCGCGATTGGAGCCCGAACCCGCGGATGCATATGCGGCCAGGAGTATTATCATTTGTACGAGGCAGCACGTCGAGTCCCGCAGTCCAGTACGAGTCCCTATCCCAGAAGCGATTACTGAGCTATAATTGCATTCTGTGCTTCTGGCTTCTCTTCCGATCGCCGAACGGGTGTGGGCGCCCGGCCCTTGCCAACCTCCGTTCCAACAATCCTTTTCTCTGAACGTCGCATGTGAAAGGTCGCCAAGGAGACCCCTTTCTCAAACAACTTGATGAAGAGCACACATGGAAGGCCATGTGCGTCTGAAAGGCCGAACGGCTCAAAAGCTTGAATACCGTCCGAATCGCCGAGGCAAAGCAGTCGAGGTTCCGCGGATTTCCCAGCCAGAGAGTTTTCCACTCCACCACAGACCGCTACAAGTCCACATGACTAGCATCTTCAAACAATGCCATTATTCGAAGAGATTGCCGACATCAGATGCAACTGCGCATGTCACGATCATATGCAAGGAGCTTCGACAGAGCGGCGGAAGGCCTCGTCGGCGTCATTGCTTCTCGCCGCCTTCAATAAGCGCACAAGGAGCCTAAATTGACACTTTCAAGGCCACAGAGGGACGCTGGAGTTGGAACAATAGGTTGGTATGTGGCCGAAATGTCAAGTGCGTTTGAACATCACGGCGATGAGTTGCTGGGTGACGACTTGGTATTAGCCCGCTCATAAATACGAGTGGTACCTAGTGTTGCCGCCAGCCCCAGCCAGCTGGGGCTGAGCTGATTACGCTATCAGCTGGAATTGAGCTGGGGCTGTCACGCCAGCCCCAGCCAGCTGTGCTAGCTAGGAACCGGCAAATGGCTTTCCCCAGTCACAACATCAACTGCGGTTGCTTAAGTGACTCAAGTCTCGCTTGGCGGTTTTTGCAGGCTTTACATAGCACTGGGGCTATATTCCAACTCTTTGCTACTTACAGTGCAATCACGAATGCTTCCCGCTAATTGCGCCTTGGACGTCTTACCTGTGCAGGCCTTGTTGGTACCCTGTGAAAGGGTCTTTTCTTTTAGTAAAGAGACGATGACAATGCAACACTCGAACCTGTCACCAACCCTGATGAGCACACTCCAGGAGCTCAAATTCCAGTACAAGCAAGATTGACTTAACTTTGTTTCTTATCTATCTGCCCAAATAGAATTATGCCGGAAGCGGTAAATGAACCACTCCAACAGGGCAAGCTGGATGAGTTAGAGGACCTTTTTAGAACTGGGGTACTATTCAACTAGGTTCAGTAGTATTATTCTGTATCATTATCTGCATATATGTTGCTCAAGAAGCAATGGCAACGGCTCAAGTATGATGGATGATATTGAACCCTGAGTCCCTGGGCTGGCCAGCTGGCTGGGTCTGGCTGATCCCATGCTCCCAGCTCAGCAGCTGAGCTAGCTGGCAGCAACACTAGTGGTACCTGTTTGTGTGTAAATATCTTGGCATTTGTTACAGAGCAAATTTGCCAGGCTCTGTGGCCTAACAAATATCTATTTACAACTCTCACTTCTTATCAATAAGTTCAACATAGAGAATCCAACCACAGGTGCCATATTGCTGCATAGAACAGTAAAGAATTAACTCATCATTTCTCACCTCCTCCACTCATCTCAACTTCCACATTATAATCTGTCCTATGAAAGCAATGAGACTCCACTCTTCATACTTTGGTCATACTAATATACCAGTGTTAGTGAAATGAATGTCAAGTGTAAGAGCCTAAGTTTGGCAAGAGTCACATTGGACAGCTTCAACCACTGGTGTCCAGTGCAGAGTATAAGACATAAAATCAATGTCCTTAACACTATGCCATTAATAAATTGTGCAGTTTACCATTACCAATAGGTCAGCACAGGGGTTCTAGCTCACAAAAACCAATGTCCTCTTTGCTTGTTCACCATCACAAATGTGGGATTTGATCAGTGTGGATTAATCAAGCATTACATTCATGTCTGGAGCTGTACCTCTTGCACTATAATGAACAAAATTTTAAATAGTATCTGTCTCTGCCTCAGCTCCTCTGACAGGTTTTATTCCTTCAAACATAAATCCATCTACCACTTTGAAACCTAAATCCCATAATGGACAAAGTTGGTCCATCTTACTAATGGAACCTTCTGCTGTTGCAGCATCTTGATACCCCTGACCATTGCTTTTGCTGCATCTGTAGAATCCACTGCCTCAGGCCCATCACAAAACATACACATGTAAAAGTGTTCAGCCATAACAGGTCTGTTTGCATCTACCATAGCCCACATTGTCCCAATAGCACTCTGGAACCCAGCAAACAGGATGCCTACAGCCATATTGATTGCCTCATTTGGTGTGGATAAGTCACCTGAAGCTGAGTGGCAGGCTGAGAGAATGGCAAGGTCAGCTTGTAGAAAGCCATTCTGGATGATATCAAGGATCATGAGGGGTGCATCAGTCATTTGAAGAGAGAAATGGGACTTGAATGGCTCTGTTGGGTGTTGATGACTATGACATGAGAAGTGGACCCAGGATGTATCCTTCAGGCCAGCCAACACTGCATCTCTTGTGCAGTCCCCTCCCTCAATTACTGTGACTTCTGTTGGTAGCTGACAAATCAGGGTGACTTCATCTTTGACCTTGGGTAATGGGATCTGTCCTTCAGCTTCAGCCTGAGCTACAACTAAAATCCTTGGAGCAGGTACATGCTTGGCTGATTGATGGCATGCACAAGCTTGGGTAAGACTTGAAAGGGTGATTGTATAGGAGGAGATAAATCAATCTGGAAGGTTCTTCTTGCCTGACTTATATGGCCTTGCTGCATGAAGCAGGAATAACCAAGCCAATGATGTTGGCATCCACCAAATATGTGACCCAGCTGGGAGTTTCACTGTAGCCTCCAGCTAGAGGATGACTAGTGCAACAACCATTACCCAAAGACCTTGCAGCACCTCCCCAAGCTTCTTGCTGCTGGTGGGTTCTTCAGTTTCAACTATAGTGCATTTGATCTGTCTCTCCACCAGGGAAGTGATGGCAGATAGGGTTGCTTCAGGAAGTGGTACAGAGAGAGGGTCTCCAGATGCTGTGATGATAAGATGTCATGAGTGGGTAGGAGACCACAGGACAGCACCCTCAGTGTTCAAGGTAGAGAGGTGCAGATGGTGCACAGAATGGATAGGCAAAGAGTTAAGAGTTGTTATGGACAGGATATGGAAGTAGAGGGAATACAAGATGTTGCATGAGGAGTGGGTCCTCCTGCTGCAATAGTATATATACTGGGTCAACATGAGGTATAGAGTCTAGATTGGATACATGAGGTGAGCCACAAGGTGGCACATGAGGAGTACATGAGGAGAGAACTCAAACATAGACAATGAGGCTGGAATCTAGAACTGGAACATGAGGTGAACCCTCCTTTGCTGGTCTCTCACTGGCTCCCACAGTTCCCTCAGGACTTTAATCCTTCAAGTCATGACAGTTGCCCCCTCTAAGGCCAATGAGACCAAGAACATAGTGAAGGGAAATTTGGCTGTTGAGGATGAGGGGTGTCTGGATAACATTAGTGGTAGGCTTCAATGAGTTCTTGGGTGTTGAGTGTGTCCTCCAAGTAGTTCCAAGAGTTTTCAGAGGTGTCATAGCCTTGCCACTTGATTAGGTACTGGAAGTGAGTTCAATGCCACCAGGAGTCCAAGATGTCCTCTATGATGTATTCTTCTTCTCCATCTTGCATTACTACTGGAGGTGGTGGTTCATGCTTTCACCCAGGGATGGGGTCAATGGTGGTTGCAGATAGCCTGGAGGTGTGGAAGACAGGGTGAATCTTCAGAGTGGGGGGTAGACAGAGTTGGTATGCTAGTTTCCCAACTTGATTGAATAGGGACCCAGGCATCAATGTTCAAGCTTCTGCAAGGGGCAGTTGGTGATGACAGTTGGGGTGTGGGTGATCCTATGCAACTTAGCCATACTCAGTCCCCAGGTTGGTACTCTGGGGTCTGTCACACCTGTTTGTCATAAGACCCCTTGTGTTTTTCCATGGTGAGCTCCAGTGCTGCCTTCATTTCCTTTCCAACTTCTTCAATCCTTTGTGCCATCTCTTCAGCACTAGGGACAGTTGAGTTGTTGAGTGTCCTGGGTGGAATGCAAGGGTGGCTGGCATTGTCTATGAAGAAGGGACTGAAACCCATGGAGGAGTGGGGTGCATTGTTGTATTGGAATTCCATGATTGTTACCCACTCATCCCAGTCTGTCTGTCAGTGGGACATGTAAGATTGGAGATACTGTTCCAGGAGGGAGTTGACTTGTTCTGTCTGTCCATTGGTCTGTGGGTGGTATGTGATGGAGAAGTTAGGTTTGATCCCAATTGATGCATAGAGTTGACACATGAATGCTGAGTTGAATGTCAATCCTCTATCTGAGACTGTTTGCAGGGGTGTCCCATGGTGCTTCTAGACATTATCAAGGAACAGTTTGGCAGTTTGTTTTGCCATGATGCTTTCATTGGTTGTGATAAAGTGCACACTCTTGGTGAAGCAATCCACTACTATAAGGATCTGTAGCAGAGCTATGTTCAAGGTGAAAGTCACCAGGTGCAAAACATATTTATCATAGACAAACAAACAGTTCGAATAGATATCTTTTACTACCACTGCTCTCACTCTTGCTACATGATAGTCAGCACACGGTTATTAAGGATACCTATAGACTGCTCTCTGAGCTTGTTATGCCAATTGCTGTATTCACCAAGCCCCTCAGCAACCTAATGTTATCCTGGATAGACTTCACAAAGTGCTTCGCTTCATATGCCTGACCCCTTCTTTGATTACCTTTCCCTCAATCTGAGTATCTCGGATCCCCTACCTCTTGCTCTTAGCTCTCATTTGTATCGAATGAGACTCTCTTGCCATGTAATTGTACCTCAGTATCTGAGGTGGACACTCAACTGTACTCATGCCAAAAACTTTGTCTTCCTTTGCACCTCACAAAACACCAACCATTACAGGATCATGTCATGTCCTGACTTGGTCATTGGGAGTTTGACAATCAGGTCATATGAGATGTCTGTCCAATGCCCTTCTGGTGCTTCCAGTGGTTGTAACAGGCCCACTGGTTGTTGGTTGATAGTCTTCATTCTCAGGCAGGTGTCACAGTTGTCCATGTAGGAGTGTATGTACTTTGTCATGGAGGGCCACCAGTAGTCTCTTGAGACCATCTCCAAGGTCCTTGCTCTTCCTGGGTGTCCTGCCATTATCATGTCATGCCTTGATTCCACAATGTCACTTCTAATCTCTTTGTCTTCCAGTACATAGATTGTGCCTCTGTGCATCAGGATGCCTCCTATGAGGTTGAATTCCTTGAACTTCTCTTTCACAGTTGCAGGTGTGTTGAGTGGTTTGTGTTGGAAGAAGGCCAGGACCACAGCCATTGTTGTGTCATTAGGTAATGCTTGATGAATGTGCATAGTGATATCAATGTCCAAAAACTGGGTGGCTGCAATGTGGAGGAAATGCAAAGAATTGACAATGGGTTTAAAGGTTTCTACCCCCTCCTGTGGCTGGTGGTCTGGCCTTCAACTAAGGGGGTTGGGATGTGCCTTGATGCCTGGTCTGTAGACAATTTTGAAGTCAATCCTTGCCAAGAAGAGGCTCCATCTGGCATGTTGTCATGAGGGTTCTTTCATCATCAGGAATGTTTCCAGGTTGGCATGATCTGTGACAACAATTGTGACTCCTACTGTGCCTTCAAGGTACTGGCACCACTCCCTGAATGATTCATAGATGGCCAGTAGCTCAAGGTCATACACATCATAGTTCCTCTCCACTGGTGACAGTGATTTGGACAAGTAGGTGATGGGGTGGAGGTGTCTGTCTGCGCCTTTTTGGGATAAGATCACACCTCTACCACATATCAACAAATCTGTTTCAATGATGTATGGCTTGGTGAAATCTGGGAATGTGAGAATGGGAGTTGAGGTGAAGACATCCTTGAACTGTTTGAACAAATCTTCTTGTTTTCCTGTCCATTTGAATGTTGTGTCTTTTCACAGGAGGTCCATCATGGGCTGGGCGATGCATGAGTAGCCTTGGATGAACCTCCTGTAGAAGTTGGCAAAGCTGAGGAACACTTGGATGCCATGGATGTTTCAAGGAGTGGGCCAATCTTGGATGGCTGCAATCTTAGCAGTGTCCATTCACATTGTTTCACCATTGATGATGAATCTGAGGTATTTGATTTCCTTGAGCAGGAACTTGCACTTGGAATGATTGGCCCAGATGTGGTTTTCACAGAGCTGTTGGAGGACTTTTCTTAAGATATGGTCATGATCTTGCTTATTCTTTGCAAAGATCAGGATGTCATCAAGGTAGATGATGACCTTGTGGTTGAGCATGTCACTGAAGATGTCATTCATGAACAGTTGGAAGTTGGCAGGTGCATTGGTCAGACCAAACAGCATAACTGTATACTTGTAGTGGCTGTATCATGTTCTGAAAGCTGTCTTCCATTCATCTCCATCAGCAATCCTGACATTGCTGTATCCTACTCTAATGTTGATCTTATTGAAGATTGTTGTTCCTTGGACTTGATCCATAATCTCATTTGGGAGTAGTAAGGGGTAGTTGTTCTGACTTTGTTTCTCTGATGTTTGCTAAGTCCTTATTTGAACTTTATTATCTCACATTCCCTTTTGGGCTGTATCTATGTTGACTGTAATGATTGTACTTAAGGTTTACTTGCACATTGATGTCTTCTTTGATGTTGATGTATCTCTTCTGTGATGTTCTCTCTGACACTGATGCGTCTGTTCTATGATGTTCTCTTTTTGACACTGACACATCCTCTCATTGATGTTCTCTCAGATTGTATATAACAGACGAAGTGAGGAGGTCTTGTTCCTCACTTTGCCTCCTGAATTCTTCAGTCTCTAGTCTGTAGTGGCTTCTCTATTCATCCCTTGTTCATAGACCACAGCCCACACACTGAGTATCTCACTCACCCCATGATTCACATGCCCACAAGTCCACATTCTCACAGTCACAGTAACCACAGTTGTGACATTAGGTAAAGTCACTCTATGAGCTTGATACTCTCATGGATAATTACGATCTCCCACAGCAACTAGGATCTCTACTTCTGGTGTTTAGTGCCCTTCAGCAACAACCTGATATGGCCCAACTAATGGCCATGATGCAGCAACTACAAGCCCAAGTGGCATAACAAAACCAAGTCCTACAACAGGCAAATCAGCAGATCCAACAGCAGACACAACTGAACCAACAGCTCCAACAGGCAAACCAAAATCTCCTTACTGCAATCCCCATACCTATAGCCCCAGTCACATCACAAGTGCCCACCCCACAAGTCCCCAAGATTAAAAGATACACAGGCAAATGAGGTGTGCCAGCATGCATCTTCATGCAACAGCTCCGAACCATCTTCAACATGCAACCAGCACAATTTGTCACAGATGACATGTGCATCTGTTACATGCTCCTCAACATGGATGAGAAGGCCACCATCTGGGCACAACCCATACTCAAAATCATAAACAACCCCCCCATGAACACTCCCAACTGGCACAACAATTGGGATAACTTTGAAGCCTACTTCCTCACAGCATCGGTGACCTGAACAAGACACAAACAGCAGCTCATAAGCTTGACCAACTCAAGCACACAGCAGTGTGTGCTGACTATGCCACCAAGTTCAGACAACTCATCTCCATTCTAGGGTACACAGAAGAAGCACAACTAAAGCAGCACTTCTACAACAGCCTATGCAGCAGGGTGAAGAGGGCACTCATAGGCAGCAGGTGGCAGACATTAGGGTTTGAGGAAGTGGTGAGGGTAGCAATCAAGCTGGACAACAAATTCTAGTGTGTAACAGAGGAAACAAGGAGGATGCAAGAGTCATGTCTGAAGCAACAGGAGGGAAGAAGGCAGGGTGGAGGAAGGTTCGGAGGACCCCCTGCCACATTCCCAGCAAACCCACAGCAGCAATGCCAAGGAATGCCAGCAGCCCAACATCAAGGGACTCCAGCTCCCCACCAACAAACCCCCACACCTGCAACTGGTGCTGCCAATGCCAACTGTTGTCAACTTTCACCTGAAGAATGCACATACTGACAGACATATCATCTCTGTTTCTGCTGCAGAGATCCAGGACATGTGGCCTGCGACTGTACAGTCTGACAAGCACAAGCTACCAGCCCAGTGCTGAGCTTTGAGGAGTTTTTGTGTGCAACACATATGACAGAGACAGGGGCAGAGGTGACAGAAGAAAGGGAACAAGAGAGGTCATCAGGAAACGAGGACAGCTTATGAGCAACCATGCCCTCATGAGCTTGAACTGGAGGAAGAGGTTAGATACCCCCTATGCACCTACAAATGAAATCGCTTCTGTTTTGTTGTCATCAAAACAGAGTGTGCATATCCTAATCCCAACCACCCTCCAAGTTCAAGATGTGACTTTCAAGCCTATGGCACTGGTAGACACAGGTGCCACCTCTGAATTCATTAGTCAACAATTTGTGGAAGAGCATCACATTCCCACATGTCCCCACCCATTTCCACTCATTCTGAAAGACATCAACAATTGTCCATTAGGAACAATAGATCAAGTCATCACAGCCACACTCCTCATCAACAACCATCAAGAAGAAATTGTCTTTGAAGTAGCACCAATAGGATGACATGCACTGGTCCTTGGTCTCCCTTGGTGTCAAAACACAACCCAGATATCAACTTTAGGGACAACCATATCACCTTCAGTGATGCCTTCTGTTCAGCAAACTGTCTAGAGCATCTGTCAGATGTTATTGGTTGTAACATTGAAGAACCACACCTACCGTGACCCATTCCTGTTAGAAAATACTCAGACAAGGAAGAAGAACAGATCATTGCAGCAATTGAAGAAGGTTGGGAATTCATCATGCAAGAAGAAGAGATAGCAGCAACACATATCTCAGCAGAGATCACAAGAAAGCATCTAGAAGAAGAAAAGACAGTCATGGAGATCATACCACCTGAGTACCATGACTTCCTTGATGTCTTCTCTGAGACTGAACCTGACAAACTCCTAGACCACTGCAAGTATGACATCCCTATAGAATTCGTTAAAGATGCAGTACTACCCAGACCCGCTGGCCTCCACCCAATGTCAGACACAGAGAACAAGGAGCTGAGGGAATGGTTGGATGACATGCTCAAAAAAGGGTTCATCCAACCCTCCAACTCCCCTGTCACATCCCCATGTTTCTTCATCCCAAAGAAGGACACAAAGAAGAACTGCCTCATTGTTGATTGGTGCAAGATAAACACTATCACTGTCAAGGATCAGTACCTGTTGCCACAGACCAACAAAATCATAGACTGAATTCGAGGATCAATGATATTTTCGAAGTTTGACCTCCGCAATAGCTACAACCTCATATGAATCCACAAGGGTGACAAATGGAAAATGGCATTCAAGACTCATTTCAGCCTCTTCGAATTTAAGGTCATGCACTTTGGTCCTTGTAATGCACCTGCCATCTTTCAATGGATGATGAACAACACCCTGGCACTGGTCCTCAATATTGCGGCTATGAATTACCTTGACAACACACTGTTGTATGCCAATAACCTACCTGACCATGTCCAAACAAACTGCACAATCTTACAGTGGTTTAGGGAAGCGAAACTCTACTGTTGCACAAAGAAGTGCAAATTCCATAAGGATGAGGTAGACTGGTTGGGAGTCCACATAAGCAAGCAAGGGTTTGAGATGGATAAATGGAAGGTGGAAGCAGTATGTGAGTGGAAGGAACCACATAACATAAAAGAATTGCAATCGTTCCTTGGTTTTCTGAACTTCTACCACAGGTTCATTAAGGGATTCTCAAAGATGGTGAGGCTGCTTCATGACCTAGAGAGAAAAGGTGTGAAGTTTGTCTGGGGGCAGAGAGAGCAGGTGTCATTTGATGTGCTGAGACATGCCACCATGACAGCCCCAGTATTGGTGCATGCGAACCTGGACTGCCCCTACATCCTCGAAACCGATGTCTCGGACTATGCGCACAGTGCTGTACTCTCACAGAAGCAGGATGACAAGAAACTCCACCCTGTTGCATTCCTATTCAAGTCACTCTCACCAGCAGAATGTAACTATGATATCTATGACAAGGAGATGTTAGCTGTAGTCAAGGCATTTGAGTACTGGTGACAGTACACACAGGGCACAAAGGATCCAGTCAAAGTCATCACAGATCACAAGAACCTTACCTACTTCCACAATGCAAAGATCACAAACCAATGCCACACATGGTGGGCCAACCTGCTCTTGCATTACAACTACAACATTTCATATAGGCCAAGCAGTCAGTCAGGGAAGCCAGACACCCTATCTTGTCATGCAGATCACCATCCTGAAGGGGGGGATAACACTGCTACCAATTCAATTTTCTGACCTGAAGCATTTGCATCGATTGCTGCATTGTATTATGTGGATGCTGATTTAATGGACATGGTGAAGAAGAAGTTGTGCACAGATA
This sequence comes from Tulasnella sp. JGI-2019a, assembly GCA_019633535.1. Classification (NCBI taxonomy): domain Eukaryota; kingdom Fungi; phylum Basidiomycota; class Agaricomycetes; order Cantharellales; family Tulasnellaceae; species Tulasnella sp. JGI-2019a. Next base: position 4,336 of record WSUE01000095.1, on the reverse strand, counting down.
AGAAGTTGGCACCCATCATGGCCTTCTTTGACACTGATCCACATGTGAAGATGGATGCATACAAATTCAAGGATGGAGTATTGTCACAACCACCATGGAAGTGACTTAAGGAGCAGAGCAGAGAGCACAGAGTTGTGCCTGCAGTGCACATGGCAATGGAGATGATGAAGTTATCAGTGCATCCTGGGGATGCATGTCGCAATTGTTCTGTTCTATTCTATTCTATGTTGCTTACTGATAATGTTCTATGGCTTAGTGATACACAGTCCAATTACTGTATGTGATGTGTCATGCTTGTGGGATCACTTAAGTAGCAGCGAAGTGAGGAGGACTGTTCCTCACTTTGCCTCTTGTATCTGATAATTCACTTTAATCTCACCAAACTCTTAGTGCACACACTTTGAGTATTCTGAACAAAGTCACTGACAACCACCTTGTGGTTGATAGAAGCTAGATGAAGAGCAACTTACGATGTCCTCTGCTGAGCTACGAAGACACAACAGACACTAAGTCATGACATTAGGTGAAGTCATCCTACATAACTCACTCTAGAAAGAAAAGAAGAAATCACAAATGGACAGACACCACCTGTTTGATATCAACCAAGAACAACCACAACCACAACCACACCACCCTATCCAACAAGAAGAAGAAGTCAATGTGGAACAAGCAGGACCAGCACTGCTGATCCAGATGATGCGACAACTGCAAGAACAGATGTGATAGCAACAGGCAATGATCAACAGCCAGAACTCACTCATCCAGCAACTGTGTAGCAACATGCAGAATACACCCCAACCAATCATCCAAGTGGCAGCACCAATTGTGAATATCGCCCCACAACAACTTCAAGTGGCAAGAGGAGACCTGAAGGCAGATATCCCGGATGCGTTCAAAGGGGACTGTGGTCCAGCAGCATGCACGTTCCTGCAAAATTTGGCATTGTATTTTCAACTGAGACCTAATGACTTTCCCACTGACAAGTGCAAGATCCAATGGGCACTCCTCAAAATGACTGACTGCACAGCAAAGTGGGTGCAGCCCATCTCCCAGGAAGTGCTAGTGCTGAGCCAACCCCCATCACTAAGGTTGACCAACTGGGCAGAGTTTGAAAGAGAATTCAAGCAAGTGTTCTACAACCCAGATGAGAAGAGAATGGTGGCCAACAAGCTGATGCAACTAAAGCAGAAGGGGTCAACAGTGGAATATGCATCAGACTTTAGAGAACTGGTATCCATACTGGGATGGATGGAGCAGATGCAACTGATGCAAACGTTCTATGTGGGACTCAAGGACCACGTCAAAGACGACATGGTCTCACACATCAAGCCAACCACGATGGACAAACTCATCACCCTGACAGTCAAGATTGACAACTGTCACCACCAACACAACCAAGAAAAGAAGAGTGCAGGCTGGAAGCCCTTGCCCCCCTGTAACCTGTTGACTGGTACATTCACACCAGTGCTGTCAGCATCCACAGGAGGGGATGGAGATGGTTCAGGACCTATGGACCTGTCAACTGGCAGAGGGTTCCTATCCAAGGAGGAAAGGGAGAAGCATATGAAGGCAGGCACATGCTTCAAGTGTGGAAGGAAAGGACATCAAGCAGCAATGTGCAGAGTCAAGGCACAGGTAGTCGTGACAGCCAAAGAAGATTGCAATAAGGAATCCTGCTCTGATGATGACCAGGAGAAGAAGAAGAAGGATTTTCAGTGAAGCCCTTGATGAAGTTTGTGCCTTCGAGGGCTGTGGTTCTTGAGTCTCTGTTATGTACCCATGCTACCCTCAATATGATGCTGTCTGATGAAATCAGTGTGCATTTGAAGATACATGCAGAACTCGAAACCAATGTCACAACTTTTCCCCTCCTGCTCATTGATTCAGGAGCAACATCCACCTTCATCAACCATCACTATGTAAAAGAACATGGCATCAAAACAAGAAAACGCGAGTTCCCTATGCCAATAAGGGATATCGACAGAAGATTGCTTGGAATCACAGACCGAGTGGTGGAGGCTATCATGCACATCAGGAACCACACTGAGAAAATCACATTTGACATTGCACCAACAGGACGATATGCAGCAGTACTTGGGATCTCATGGTTGCGAACCCACAACCCAATAATTGACTGGGTTGAGAACCAGGTCAACTTCAGAAGCGCACACTGCAAGATGAAGTGCCTGGAGGAAGAAGGACCCATGCTCATCACAGCCAATGAAGAAGGACAGTGGAAGACACTGGTCTCCATAACCCATAAGCATAACAATGAGGAGGCAGAGGTTATCAATGCAATCGAAGAAGGATGCAGCCTGCCAAAGATGGGACTGAGGCTGTGTATAGGATGCGAAGGTGTATGAGTAGATGGGATGCCCCTATCATGCTGGGCATGTCTGATGGAGTGGCAGGAGGAAGTAATTGCATACGTGGCAGCAAGCACTGATGAACCAAAGCCAAAGAATCTGTCAGCACAAATCGCAGCCAAGCATGTAGAAGAAGAGAGACCAGCAAGTGAGATTGTACCAGAAGTCTACCACAACCTCCTTGACGTGTTCAATGACACCAAGTCAGACACCCTCCCAGCCCACAGCAAACATGACATCATGATAGACTTCATACAAGATGCAGTGCTCCCAAAACCAGCAGGTCTCTATCCCATGTTAGATGCAGAGAACAAGGAGATGGGGGTGTGGCTCGATGAGATGCTAGCAAAGGGATTTATTCAACCATCCAAGTCCCCTGTCACCTTGCCCTGTTTCTTCATCCCCAAGAAAGATTTGAAGAAGAGGCTTGTAGTTGACTGGCAGAAGATCAATGCCATTACTGTCAAAGACCAATACCCACTCCCACACACAGACGAAATCATGGATTGTGCACAGGGATCAATGGTGTTCTCAAAGTTTGACTTGTGGAATGGCTACAACCTAGTGCAGATCAAGCTGGGAGATGAGTGGAAGACAGCATTTAGGACAAGATGGGGGCTGTTTGAATTCAAAGTCATGTACTTCAGCCTGTGCAATGCACCAGCAGTGTTTCAGCAGATGATGAACAAAGTACTCACACCAGTCTTGGATGTTGATGCAACCAACTACCTTGATGACATGATATCCTTCACCAACAACCTCCCTGCACATGTCAAAACAAACAGGAAGATCCTGGAGCAGTTCAGGGAGTACAAGCTGTACTGCAGAGCACAGAAGTGCATGTTCCATGTGGAAGAAACAGAGTGGCTGGGGGTGCATATCAACAAAGATGGTTTCAAGATGGATCAATGGAAGGTGGAGGCAATTAAGGAGTGGAAGGAGCCAAAAATGGTGACCAACATGCAGTTGTTCTTGGGGTTCCTGAACTTCTACCAGCGATTCATCAACAGGTTCTCAAAGTTGGCCAGGCCATTGCACAACCTGGAGAAGAAGGGAATAACATTCGAGTGGGGATCCAAGCAGCAGGAGAGCTTTGATGCATTGAAGGAAGCAGTCACATCAGTGCCTGTCCTGGCCCATGCGAATCTGGAATGCCCCTACACAGTGGAGACAGACATGTCAGACTATGTGTATGGAGCGATTCTGTCACAGAAGCAGGAGGATGCATGCAAACACCCAGTGGCATTTCTCTCAAAGTTGATGCTACTGGTGGAGCACAACTACAACATCTACAACAAGGAGATGTTCATGATCGTCAAGGCACTCAAGCATTGGCAGCAGTACCTGCAGGGAACAGAGGACCCGATCCATGTTATCACTGACCACAAGAACCTACAGTTCTTCAAGGATGCAAAGATCACAAACTGACAACAAGCATGCTGGGCAGACCTCCTGTCCCACTACAACTTCAATATCACCTACTGCCCAGGTCACCAATTGGCCAAACCAGATGCACTATCTTGAAGATCAGATCATCAGATGTCAGAGGGGGATAATAGTGAACTGCAGAGAATCCTGAAGCCGGAAAATTTCACAGAACTAGCAGTGTTATTGTCATATTGTATTTGCCCTCATCGCCTATATTTGCCCTATGTGAATCCACACCAAACAAATGCCCATTGGTTTACATTCAACCTTGCAAAACATGCCAAGTCCCCAAGTCAACATTTGTTATGTTTGTTCATTCTACCCATGTGCCTTGAAAAGCCAACATTTCAATATGTCCAAATATCTATGCGTGCGGAGAGGAAGTCACCGTTAACTGGGGTAATGTTCAAGTTCTATGTGCACACCAAGAAGCAAGTGTCTGGGCAAAGTCTGATTCCCACACTTCAAGAAGCACCCCCTAAGAGTTTAACCACTCAGCGATTGTTCACCACACAGCGATAGGAGCTGCTAATTGGATAGGA